>DWLH01000608.1:0-18246 GCA_018249795.1 Heliconius telesiphe telesiphe
CTCGAGTGGGAAAATCTCGAGAGCTTGTGCCCCTATGCTACGATTGGCCTAAAAAAATATAGTAAAGCTAGTCTTTTAATTTAACCCAATAGTTCTTGAGATTAGCGAATTCAAACCAAACAATTTGCTTAATATAAAATTAGTATAGACTATTGCAAATACCAATTTATATCTTATCGAATTGGTCAATCATATTAAACTGCGTATATAATATCTTGACCTACGACCTTCAAATCAAGATATATCATTATTGCGTCGAACATGTTTACTTAGGCTCATATATTTACCTAAATCTTATGATGTCTTCGAAGAATTTTGTATGTACGTAACTATTATTTAATATTGCCTTTACTACTATTATATTAGAGGCATACGGCTTCTAATATAATACAGAACGGCTTAGAGGTCAGGTTAGATTCCCATTCGGGGGAATGACATATTGAGAATGGGATAGGCAGGGCAGAGCTCTGTTGCTATTAAGACACTTCCGAAACTTCACTTCGAAATTGTTACCAGATTGAAAAAATAAAAATATTAAATCTTTCATTTCCTCCAATAAGAATCGAACCCTAAACTTATGGCGTTTACAGTCGCGCGCTTGTGCCCCTGCGCCACGACTAGCCTTAACAAATAAGTAGTAGGTGTACTATTTTTTAAAATTAGTTATAAATAAAATCTCATAACACTAGGTTCCCTCTGCCTTCCCTGCTGTATGCGGGATACAGCGTGATCATGTGATATGATCAAAGTGTATATATGCGATTGTGTTATTAATAATGCATATTAGAATACTTTATGTGTACTATTTAGTAAGATTAAAAAAAAAATTATGAATCTTTCGATATGTCAAATGTTCCTGAGATAAATGCTCTTGACAGATAGGCAGATGGACGGACAACAAAGTTATCTTATAAGGGTTCCTTTTTTCCTTTAGAGGTACGGAACCCTTAAATAATTTGGTTTACTTTTTATGATTATACGAGAACTGACGCCTGACAACTTCCAAGTGTAAATTCCACGAACTCCAGGAATGTAGATTTTTCTTATTTCTTTGGAGAATCTGTTTATAGAAATATCTTACTTAAATTTGTTTACTTTATTATTTACTAGTTTTCTGTTCGTGGGTTTTGTCCTTTTAGATTATTAATAAATATGAACTCTAGCATGCAATTTTGTTTGTGTAGACTATTGAACATAAAATCTATTTTTATTAGTTAGTAGAAGTTTCGTGAGTGTTTTGACTCTCTGTGTGTCTATACTACCCCCAAGAAATACATGCCAAATTTAGAAAAAAAAATAACAGAAAAATTGTGGATCGATCTTGAAACTCTGTCATTCTCTTCTAAAAATCTGTGACCATCCCACATGAAGTAATTTATCCTTGATGTGTGCAATACACGTTTCACACCAGCTTCATTTAGCGGGATAGGTGCAAAAACTTAGTATTTAAACTTTACCTTTTGCTGTTTTTACCATTTTTACAATTTTTATTTGTAGCTATCCGCCGCCCGACGCAACATCTATATTTTGCGTAAGTTGCGGACCATAACGCCGGGTTTTATCCAACCAGATTGGAGAAGTGAACATAGATTTACATATTTCCTATGATTCATATTCATAATTTCCCAATGGCCTCACAATATCCAAAGACCTATTGTATAATATAACTTATTCTCCTATAATATAACTTGTTCTCCTACCGTAATTCTATAAATATCTCTAAGAACAATCATATTTCAAAGTATAATAGGCAAAGAACTTGAGGACCCATGTCTCGTTATTTTATTCAGTACAAGAGAATGTTTAATAATGAATATATCCGCAACGTAAATAACAGCGGGTTCGGGGCCTGTTTGCTCCGCAAAATGTCTATAGGGTTTATTATATTTTAGTAGATACTTTCCCTATATAAGTTTGTAGGAATATGATATTTTTAAACAAATTTATATCTAAATTTTTTCTATTCGTATCTTTCTTATAAGAATATAATATCTTAGATTATAATTATAATTATATATGGGTTAAGTTTGATATGTCTATATGACAAGGCAAATGTCTATAGTTAACAAGAAACGTTCACAAATATGTCAACTGTATATATTTCATCGGTTCATTATATTCGACGAAAAAATGCTCTTGTTTAATATTTATATATTTAAATTGCTCTTATTTAATATTATTCTATTTTAAGTGATATTGGCAGATTACTTTGCGTTTGCCACAGTTTAATTTTCCCATTGAAAAAAGAAACATCAATTCAAATAAGTCCATATTGACTATGTGGATATAATTGTGAAAAAATTACCTTATTTAATTCCAATGTTATAACACGTTCTATAAAGCTAGCTTAGCTTTTCCTTAGTAAGAGTTGAGCCCATTCTTTCTGTGAAGAAAATGCAATCTTTATACTATTATAGAAAGTTAAAATAATAAAGGTATTACTTTTTAAAGTCAATTCTCTTGATTGTTGATTTTTTTCTGTTATTTCTTATTTTTAGCCGTTTATAAATATTTTTAGTAAAGAAAATCACCAAACCTTAGTCTTGTTATGTGATTTTTACTGTAAATAAAATATAGTCACTGTTAAAAAGGCAAATATAAGTTACAACGAGCGCCGCAGGAAGCTGGAATTTTTCCTGAATGTCGACCGCAAGACCGTAACCTGCACATTCTTAGAATATCCCACATTTTATTTAAGTTGCTGTTCCGTGACATTCCATGGAACACCTATACGAAATTGTATTTCTTGTATTATCAAATATATTATTTCTTGTTAAAGTCATGGTTGACGCTTCAGTTGCTTCGGTAATAATGATGGTACAGTCTTTTGTGTTTCAAGTGTATATAGTTAAACGCTTTTATAATATTTTGTGGGGGGTTCACCAGGGAATAATTATATTCATTTAATTTCCATTTCCTTCACTATTCTTGTCTTGTATATTATTAATATCGCAAAAAATTTGGTGGAAAGTGGATAACGCCGCTCTGTGAACCTTCCGTTCTGTGAATAGCAGGATGAGCAGGGGGAACCTGCTGTAGAAGTTACTTTTCTCTAGATTAAGTCTTTCTACACTGCTATGTGCGAAAAAACAAAGTGTCACCAATCATAATGCAAAATTGAGTAGCCAACATTGAAAAAAAGTTGTAACTATGTGTACTAAATATTAAAAAAAAAGATTTATTCGTTGAATAGTGTTAAATTTTAACCAATTCCACCGATCACCGATGGTTAGACGATGCGCACTAAAGCGTAGCAACATCGCTACTATAAAGTATTAAATAAAAACAGTTATGTGCCTAGATATTTATTTGAAAGCCTAAAAATAACATACGATATGGGAAAATGGAAAAGCATTAAATATTTTTACGTAAAAGAAATATCAGACAAAACAATATGGAAATATATTTTCATGGATTAGAAAAATAAACTACTTATTTAGTAGAGTTTATAAAGCCTCTATAAACTTAGGATATATATTATTTTAGCAATAAAATGAAGTACGTACTTAAAATTTAATTTATATTTCATTGTAATAGTACTTTGTGGTGTCTTAACAATAGGTTCCCGCTTTCCTAATTTTATGTAACAACTTCTTTGTTGATGTATCGAAATATAAGTGCCCTTATAATTAACTAAATAATTTTTTGTAATTCATTTATTTAATGTGAAGTTCTGTAGAAAGTCTCAGGCACTGCTTCAAGTGCAAGAGTTTTTTTTTTTAAATGGAACTATTTAACCTGCTTAATCGTGTATATGGAGATGTGTTCCTTCACCCTAACACCGATGCTTCTCTTCGTTTGACCGATGTATGATAAGCCACGTTCGAGGCTATTGGAATATAAAAACATTAAATTTCAATAGAGAGGACGGTTGAAAGCTTTCTACTACCTGGGACCCATTCATAAAGTCTTTGAAGTCTCGAACCCACCATACTAGAGGGCAAGATACAGTCAGCTCATTCTGTAAGAATCCAGGGCAATACGCGAGGCAATTAAGAAATCGTTGGCGGTAGTTTGATATCATAATTATGTTAACTGACAGACAAATGCCATCTCAGTCTACCCGTGAACATATTCTACTGCAAAGTGCCGAAACATCGAGTTTTCAAAAATGTATAATACTAAATATAAGTGATTAATCCGGTTAAATAGTTTCATTAAAAATGTGTAATAATTGTGAAAATAAAAAATCTAACTAGTATTTTTTTTAGCTTTACACCGTATCCCGCTCACGCTCACCTGGCTTACGCCAGGCAGGGAGAACCTAGTGCTAAGACCCTCACCAGAGAATCGAAGAAATAAAATTATTAAATATTACATTTCCTCGAGTGGGAATCGTATCTACAACCTGCCGTGTTTACAGTCACATTTCGTGCCCCTGCGCCACGACTGGCCTCTGCCTCTGTATAATTTCTTGCCTATGCATAAATATTTGTTGCTATAAATTGAATAATTTTCACAACAAAATAAAATAATTGTAAAAAAAGTGGTATAAGTCACGTCATTAAAACACCGAAAATAGCATTATTAAATTCAAGAGCTAGGATTATTTAGTTTCACCCTTAATTTGTAGACGTCTTCCAAATTGCATGAAATCAAATTATGAGAAACAAGGCGCAGGGACGTCAAGCGTGTCGTGTTATTAAATTATAATTATCTATACTAATATAATAAAACGGAAAAGTTGGTTTGTTTGTTTCACCGCAAAAATCTCTGGACTTTTTTTTTTACATTTTTAAAGTGTTATTCCACACTTAGGAAAGAAAAATACTTATTGAGAAAACGTATAAAAATTTGAACGTAGCGGTCACGTACTCGAACTTCTGCCTCCTGGTCGGTTTCCAGGAGGCGCGGGTTAGAGTCCCGCTACGTTCAAATTTTTATACGTTTTCTCAATAACTATCTCTGGAACTACTTACTGGTCGGATTAACTTTTTTTTTTTTTTTATGAAAGCTACATTCCTCAGGAGTGCTATAGGCTCTAATTATGGTTTAACTCTTATTTAGCTTTAAATAACGAAATAACAAGAATAATGAACGCCGTCGAATTACTTTGAGCGCTTGCGCTGCAAAAATTGTTGAATATATGCTGACATTGTACTACAAAAACCTTCAATTTCATTAGTTCTAAAATAAATTCCGCAACACCGTATTTTTAGCTCTTATAAATAAGTCACAATATGGTGTTTTGTGACAAAAAATGTTTGAAAGGTGATAATTCACCGTTTTTTATTTGATAAAGATATTGAAACATACGAGCAAAAGTTATTCCATCACCAAGGAAATTTTAGAAAGATAGAGTTTGGCTTTTAAAGCATTATTGTGAATTGGACGTGTACTTTCCGAGAAAATGTAAAATTATAATAATACAACGCTCTGTTTACGGCTGTAAGCCTAGGCTCGAGTCCTGTAGGGGGCGCCATTGCCGCCGATGACGGCCTCTCAAGCAGCTAAAAAGTGTTTGTATTTTATCAGAATTATAAAAAAATATTGAATGTGTATGTTATATAATCAATCTTATGGTAAATGCAGCATAATAAAAGAATTATAGTATATATTTATATATAAGTGGTATGCAGGCAAAGCCGCGAGTGGGCCGCTAGTGTTCTTATATGCATCTAAAGTCTAGACGCTCAAAGTATGAATATTTATTTAAGAACAAAAATATTACTTTCTTTTCTATTTATTTTTCTTTCGTTGGTTATTTTTAAATATCTTCCTAAAATTGCAGGGAAATAAATGCTGTGATCGTTCTGCTTTACAGTGGCCACAATTTTTTGAGGAATAAAGTTACGATAATCAAACAGTTATATCGATATACCTATTAATACGTAAACACCATTTTTACCCAAATAGTATAAACGCTGGAGTGTAATTTCTTACTTAGAGTTTATTTAAAGTAAAGAAGTGCAATTTCTTTTAAATAATACTTTATATTTTTTTTATGATATATTACTAAAACTATTTACTTAGTCTATATATTTGGCAATAATATTCTAATCGGGCGCGTCGTTGAGTTCCGCCACTCAACACGTAATGCCTCCAGAATTCAGCGGAAAATGGAGAGCGGTAGTGTCTTATTATGAACGGAGTGTAAAACATTAAGTTCCTAGGCTCCTAGATATAGGTACAGAGTGAGACTACAAAAAATATATAAGTGATGTCAATTTACATGTTTATTAAGCGAGTATTTTATGTACGATGCATGTTAATATTCATAAATTATTTCAGTAGTATGTTGTAAATAATTATTTTTTATACAATACGAGAATCCTATACTGTTAAATGTTTATTCCTATGGTTACCTATAAGAGATCACTAACAGTGATAAGGTGACCCTTGCTTACAACAGTTGTATGGAGATATATTTTTGACTTCTCTTTAATTTGTTATTTAATTTACAATAAAGAATTTTATCTATTTATATACAGTTCACAACGAACTTCGATCTAACAGTCAAGTAATAGCCTCTCGAGATCTTAGCCTAATCTTTTCGCTTTTAAAGCGTTCTCTGGAACGGTTCTATTAGCTACGTTGATTGTTCAATCGACAAAATAATCTCTAGACTGGAGATAACGTACGTTATGTTATTTATTCTTTATTTTGAATAACTAGCAGTCGAATATTTATTTAATATCATTTTAGTGTATTTAAGGAAAATTGGTTGAATATTTAAGCATGGTTATCTATACTGTTATACATTTAATATATCGTAATTAACATCTGATCTATTATCTTGATAACTCCACGCGTTCCTGAGAAAAAGGGTTTGACAGACGAACGGACGGACTATAAAGTGATCCTAAAAGGGTTCCGTTTTTTCTTAAACCCTAAAAATATGTTTGTGGCTACACGCTGCAAGCTGCATTCCGCATAGCAGCGCAGAATAGTATTAAGATTGACCGAATTTTCAAGACGTTACGTATGGAGTGGTCTTTATATTTAAAAAAACATCAGAAAAGAGAATTTATTAAAAAAAATATGAATGTATGAATGAAATAAAATATACTCGTAGGTCAATATCGCATTTTTTTAATTTTCAAATACTATAACAATGTACATAATGAGAAAGGAGCATATTTAGCACTTTTACACTCTAGAGTAGAACATATAATTTTCTTTAAGTTACATAGGTTATTTAAAATAAAGCCTCTTATCCTATCAACAAATATACCGACGGAGTTAAATTTGTGTATGAAGTGAAAAGACAGATTGACGACGTCTTAAGGGACTTCACAAACAGTGAATTATTGTTTGAATTTCACAAAGAATTACTATTCTTAAAAGATCCGTCCGCGATATGCTTCATGTTGATAGAGTAGTATGCGGTGTACTGTGGATCAGCGTCTCATTGTTAATTTGATGACTGTAGGTTCGATCCGGTTCCCACTCGGTGAAATGATTATTTTCAATTATTTTTATTTATTCGCTTTGGTGAGGAGGAAAAGCGCGTTGTTTAGTTCCGACAGTCCACACGCAACGCTTATAGGATTCATTGGAAACTGTTCTAATAGGATCGAAGTTTCTTAACACTAAGTTCCCAGATATCCTCTGTCTAAGCTGCTTCGAGTACGTCCGGGTTACAGCGTGAAGCTCTTTTTAATTACTATTATGAAATATAATATTGATATTTATTAACATAAACATTGGAATATATGAAAATCGAATCCACAATATGTTTCCAATCAAGAGGTTTTGTGTAACATAAAAGCTATGAGAAGCATTGTATATTTATATACAATAGTGTTTTGTATACGTGGTTTCACGAATAGATTTATTTAACAAATTCTAGTTGTATTTTCTACTATGTTGTATTTATTATATAAACTGACGAACTGTTACTTTACATACGGTGATATGTATCTAGTTTAGTTAAATTTAACAGCAGTTAGTAAAACTAATAATGATGTTGTTGTTTGTTACCTTTTAGATATTGTTTGTTTGATTCAAAAAATAAAACATTTTCATTTTCATTTATTATGAGCTTAAGATAAATTGATGCATTCCTTTTTGGTTAACGAAATATTTTCACTTAAAATGTTTGAAAAAATACTTTTCTACTTCAATTTAATCTACGTACTACGCAAAAAATAATTGATTTATCTAGATAATAAAAATATAGGAATAATAAACATTAGTTTTAATCTAAAAAAATTACAAATCTATTAAGAGCATAGGAATGAATGGTGACCAGTAATATCTTTTTTTAAACATTTTTAAAGTGTTAATCCACACTTAGGAAAGATAAATACTTATTTAGAAAACGTATAAAAATTTGAACGTAGCGGGACTCGAACCCGCGCCTCCTGGAAACCGACCTGTAATATCGTTCAGTCTAGGTATACCTATAGGAATTTATTTGTTTTTAGATATTTTTTTTTGTCTTCTTGCTGTATTGCAGGGTAGGCAGAGAAAACAGTGTTAAGATACTTCGTTTCTCTCACTGTGTCCACACTTTAAAACCCTGCGTGTTGTGTGGTAACATTCAACGCCACGCTTTGCTTAGTAACCAGAACGAAGAAATCAATATAACTCATTCGCCCGAGTGAGAATCGAACCCTTAATCGTCGTGTTTACTTTCAGACTCTGTGCCACTATACCACAACGTCCTGAATACAGATTATTAAAACGAGAAGGCCCTCTATAAAATACAACTACCTTAATTAATCTCTGACCAGTCACTTAACATTTAGACAGTTTCAAAGTTCCAAATTAATATATTGCACCAAAATGGTTAAATCATAAGCATAACTTGAGATATTCCAATAGAAATATTGAAGTATCCCGTCATTTTCCCAGTAGAAGCCATTTTACCGGTGAAGCGTCAATAATTTGCTAAATGAAATCACTCGGGAGCCGACAAATTTAGTGCAAAGGAGCACTAATTGAATTAGAGATGCGCCTTACGTGCGAGTGTACGTACGTACTAGTTCCATTAGATGTTAAGGTAATTGGAAATTTAAATTATAGAAGTTTGATATACTGTTGTAATATATATGTCTAAGCTAGATTATGATATATCTGAAATAAAAAATTAAATCAGCTTCACCCTGTATCCCGCAGCAGGGAACAAATGGTGTTAAGACACTCCGTTCTCAATTTCCACCGAATTTCGGAGGCATTGCATGTTGAGTGGCGGAATTTAACGCCGTGCTTTGATTCGACATCAGAGCGAAGATATGTAAATAAAAATAAATATTTTATTTCCTCGAGGGACACTCGAGGAAATAAAATATTTATTTTTATGAACTAAAACTATTGAACCCACAACCAGTCGGTTTTACAGTCACACTTCGTGCCACTGCGCCACGAATGGCCTCATGGCTGACAAAAGATATATGAGAAAATCTATTATTATATCTTTTCATCATAATAATAAACAAACAAATACTTATAGAGATATTTTACATATAAACATATAATACATTCAAAGTATTTTTCTTATATTCTTATAAGAACGTAGAGCTATTTAGAATGTAAACAAGATGGTTTACATTCGATGGGAAGTCATTCTACAAAATAACGATTTAACAGTGAAGGATTCATTAAGACCTCCTTTATTGCATACAGTGTGTTTTTTTTACTTTTAAGTATGAGGTGAAGTGAAGTATCGAAGCCAAAAAATGTGAAGCGCACCTTAAGGTAGTGAGTGGTATAAGGGTGAGAAGTATTTTTCCCCTCACGCAATACCTCGAAAATGAGGCTGTAGATGGAAAACGGAGTGTCTTAACACTAGGTTTATTATGCCTATCCTTCTATATCCAGGATGCAACGTGAAGCTATATTATTTTATATATATAAATATATATATATATATATATATATAAAAAAAGTAAACAATTAATCATTTATTGATTTGAAATCCAAAAATGGTTACCAAACCCTATTTGTAAAAATGAAATACAAACATACATACATCCTATCTATGTCGAAAATATGAAATTTTACTTCCCTTATACTTAACTCAGTTTTTAATATCCTGTAAATCTGGAGCAACAACGCTGCAGCTGTTTAACCGGAACCCACATTATAGTAAATATTTCTTGGAAGTATATGTCATAAACATTTTTCAAGCATATATTCGAGAAATTGACAACTTTCATGTGTAGTGATAACCCTAAGAGACTTGAGAGAGGGTTATAGATTCGATTATCATATAGCATTACTATTATTATTAAAAATAATTATAATAAAATCTTAAGGCCAGCAATGGCGCAGAGGCACAAGCTTGTGACTGTAGACGCGATAGGTGGTGAATTCTATTCTCACACGAGAAAATAAAATATTTAATACTTTCGTTTCTTCGCTCTGGTGTTGAGGCAAAGCGTGGCGTTAAGTTAAGTTCTCAATAAGCAATACGTCCAGAATTCGGCGTAACACGGGGAACGTTGTATATAAAAGTGGATATTTTAGTTGCTAAAAAAAGAAGAAAAAATGCAATTATGTAATTTTTCTTGTATTGTATTACTCTTTTTTTTACCTTCACGCTGTACTCGTATACCGCATGGACAAGCAGAGGGAGCATACTGCTGAGACACTCAGCTTCGTCGTATATGTTACTCGTTATTTATTAATTTGTTCTAGGCAGTAGAGGCGTTTTTACATTTAAAAAAGACCCTTTTAACCTATACAAGTCTTAGACACTGAGCTTAAAATGCAAAGCAATGGACAATGTTACTACACCAGGAATCCTTGAAATACACAAAATACAAGACGTATCCCCTCAAATTAAAATACTGGATGAAAATAGAGATAAATAATATTTCATCTGTCAAACAAAATTACAAATACAAATTACAAGAAGACAGTATCTTAAAAGCAAATCAACTCCATTTAAAGTACATAAATTTAATTTATTCTGGTATTTGAGATTATCTGTATAGAAATAAAACTTAAGTTGCAATTTAGCTTAGTTTCATTTTATCTTTTGAAACTTCCACTCAAAGAGCTTTGGTAGTTTAGTTTAGATAGATAATGCAAATATATAATATATAGACGAAAAATACTTATGAGTACCAACTCAGACATTATATTTAAATTATTTTAATTTTCTCGCTCTGGTAGACGTGGCGTTCTGCTACTCAACACGGAATGTCTCGAAAATTGGGTGAAAAATGGTAAACGAAATGTCTTAACACTAGATCCCATCAAAAAAACTAGGAACACTTGTAAGATATATTCTTTCTTTTACTTAACTAGGTTTAGCACTAGGATAATAATCACTTCGAAAGGCTGTATTGTGTCATACTTAATATTTAAAACTTTATTGAAATGACAACACGATTTATAATTTTGAAATTATATATACTTTTTTTATATTTTTAAAGTGTTAGAAAACGTATAAAAGTAGAAGGCGCGGGTTCGAGTCCCACTACGTTCAATTTTTTATATTATATGTTTTCTAAATAAGTAATTATATAAAAATTTTAAACAATTATATTTTATAAGTTTATTATAAAACAATTTAAACTTATTAGTTCGACAGTTTTCTTAATTGCTATAACAGTTATTTTATATAACTCTTTTACTGAATTGGCTGAATCTTTAGCGTTCAATTTGTATGATGATAGAAAATACTCAAGAGTGTGTAATGATAAAAAACACCGAGATTTCAATATTTAGGATGGGGGTCTGAGTTTATGCGGGAAAATCTGCGCTTGCCGTGCACGCGTACTTATCGTCTGCCTAAATACCATATAGCTAAATACAATATTTTTCTTTAAATACAATATATATTTTTTAAACGACTTTAAGAGGCCGTCATGGTGCAGTGGCACAAACGTGTGACTTTAAACGCGACGGTTGTGGGTTCAGTTCCCGCTTGGGAAAATTTATAATTATTTATTAATATTTTTATTTCTTCTCTTTGGTAACAAGACAAAGCGCGGCGTTGAGTTCCTCGTCTCAATATGCGACGTCTCGAAAATTGCGCGAAAGGTGGAAAAAATAGTATCCTAATACTAGATTTCCTCTGCCTACTCTGCTATATACGGGATATTAGATATAGTGTAAAATTAATAAAAAAATATTACATCTATACATATAAATAAAATTAACAACATAACTGTGTTTTTTCAAGTGCATACAGTTATTTACTCAATACCAAAACACAAGCAAATCATTTTAACATTTTCGTCTTTCTGTTTATCCGGGTTAACTTCCGGACCAGCTGAACCGATTATTATAGGACTAACATTAAAAGATAGAGTTTTATTGAAATGGCTAAATCTTTAGTTTTCAATATTTTGTTTTTTGATATTGTTTGTAAATTACTATTTGTATGATGATAGAAAAAACTCGAGACTGTATTATTATAAAATAGACTGAGATTTAGGATTGTCCAATGTAAGTTGACACCTTCTCATGTATGTCATGCCATGTAGTGCTTGCCATTTTTCAATAATAGATTTGTGTAGCAATATTTACTATTTTATAAAAATCTGTTTTTTTATGGGAATAAATACGTTTGCAGTGTGCGCACAGTTACGGTTTACCAAGACACGAAACTAAAATAATTAATCCATTTTTATGGTTCTGTACCTCAAAAGAAAAAAAAACTGAACCCTTATAGGATCACTTTGTTGTCCGTCTGTCAAGACCATTTTACTTAAGGTCACGATGAGATATCAAGCTGAAATTAATATCAGATATTCATGTTTACAGTTCCTTAGAGCATAGAAATTAAGCTTCTAATACAATACAGTCAAAAGATATGAGCATTTATGTATCGTTTTTGGTTCATTTTGTATGAAATTCGCCGCGTAATCAAAACCTATAGTGTACTTACTTATAGTATACTACTGTTAGTGTCTACTTCCCGTAGATCTACAGTTATCAAATTTAAAATTAAGTAAGGTCTTACAATACAAATAAAGGAAAAAATCCGAAATGTAAAAATTTTACAGAAAAAAATGATTACAAACTTATATTTGTAGTTCATTTCATACAAAATAAATGTATATGCCTGCACACTTAAATTTGTTAATTTTATTCGCCGCATCATCACAACCTATATTGTATTTCCTAATCACAATCCTAAAATGAGTACAAAACTTTCAATGGGCGACTCCGACTCACGCTTTTTTCCTAAATAAACATTAGTATACTTCAAGCAGACGTAGCCGCACGGCGGCCGCTCGTATTATTATATAGTTTAAAAAAAAATAAACAACACGTTTTTCTACATTAAGTGAAAGAAGTGCTATAGAATGTATTCGAGGCTGTAAATTGTATGAGCTTAAACGAACGGCTTATAATCTTCTGAAGAGTTCCATAATTTAAGTCATGGCTCCATAATCATCCATCATCACTTTTCGCATTTTTTTGTTACCTAAGCTACGTATAACTGGCGATTTTCATGAAGATACAATATACAAGTGGTTCTAATTCTGATTATTAGATTTTATTACATAGTTTGTTATAACTCCACCTAATAAAACTGCTTCACGCTGTGTCCCGCAAACAGAGTAGACAGAGGAAACGTAATGTTAATACACGCTATGCCCCATTTTTCGGCGAATTTTGGAGGCATTGCGTGTTGTGTGGCGGAATTCAACGCCCCGGTTTGAAAAAAATAAAATATATAAATTTTAATAAATATTTAAATTCCTCGAATTTGGAACGAACCCACAGCCATTGCGTTACAGTCACAGACTTGTACTCCTGCCCCACAACTGGCTTCATTCTCACAGCATTAATAAGAAAGGTGTAAAAAGAATACATGAAACATAAAAAAAGCATATATTTCTAAGTGGTGATTATATATATGAGCAACACTCGCACCGCGCTCATTCAAAAATGCAAATGAACCATGCATAAAACTAGTTAAAAAAGGCGGAACCTTCAGGGAATATATGAATTTTAAACGCAATATTGACTGTTCGCTGTCGCGTTGCAAGAATTAATAAGGTATATCGGCTTAGCGCGTTGACATGGTACTGTTTGAGTGATTATAAAAAATCGTAATTTTTTATTATTTTATTTTGTTTCACGCTATTTCCCGCATCTAAAAGGGCTACCGCTCTTTTAAATGCGGGTAAGGAGAATCTAGTTTTTAAACACTCCTTTCCCCACTTTTTACCCAATTCTCGCTTAGCCTTGTTATAAGAGCGAGGATTGAATCTTAATCAAAATTGCCTTCAATAATATATTTTAATATTCATGAGCGGTATTTAATATAATTATTACTTTTGAGATCTATATATAATTTGATTATTGACTGTTGAATTGGATTTTCTAACAGTGTTTTTTATTTTTTTATTTCACGCTGTGCACCTAACAGAGCGTGAAACGCTACGGTATCTGGATACCTCTTTCGTCACGTCCAATGTCATCAACATATTTTCTTATATACATTTACATTTTTTTATATTTTTAATATTTAACACGACATTTAACCTTGGTGTCATAAAAATCGATAAGTGTATACAAAACGATTATAACAATCCCCAGTCAAGGCAGACCACGAGTCGTAAATTATTCAGAGATCTCAAAAAGGGAATACAAATATGGGCGAGAATTGCAGCAACTTTGATGGGTTAGCTCGAAGGGTTCTATTTGTTCAGGCAGTGTATTCGGCCACGAGAATTAGTAATAGGCAGTACAACTATTTAACTTTATATGTCTTTGTGTATAATATAATGTTGATTTGTAATAATACACTAACTATGTAAAATTAGGCCAGAGGTCGTGGCTCAGTGACATAAGCGGGCCACTGTAAACGCGACAACTTGCGGGTTCGATTCTCATTCGAGAAAATAAAACATTTAATATTTTCATTTCCTCCTCCACGGCTCAATATGAAATACCTGGAGAATTCAGCCGAAAGTGGGGAACGGAAGTGTCTTAATCATCAATTATGTGCAAATGTTTTGAATATTTTGAAATCTGAATTTATCCAATCTAGAAAAAATATTTTACTCATAAGCTTTTCATTCGAAGCAGAGCGTAGCGTTGAATTTCGCCACTCATCACGCAATGCGTCCAGAATTTGGCAGAAAACAGGGTACGGACGTGTCTTAATAGGAATAGAGTATCTTAACACTAGGTTCCCAGGTTCCTTCTTACGTTACTATGTGCCAGACAAGACGTGAAGCTAAAAAAACATACTCTTGAATTTTGTTTTACAACGCATATTTATTTTTAGCAACAATTATATTTATTTTCTGTAAAATTTATTTTTATTAATTTAACAAATGAACAATACATTTGTTTTAAAATAATTTAAAACGTTTAAATTTTCACTAATTATGTTTTATTTTGTGTTCCGTAGTATGTTCTATCAGAGGACTGCGGTTGATGAGGCGGCGCGAGTCGTTGGGTGGGAAATTTGATTATTTGCTTTGTTGTACTTATCTTAATGAAATTAGTTATTTAATTTAAATTTCTTTGTTTTTATTTGCAATATTAAAAATAAATTCTTTGGCTAAAACAAACATAGACATTAACTTTTTATTGTGATGTAAAATATTTTTTTTTTGAGTAAAGTAAAAATGTTAGTCTTGCGATTTTTTTATTAAATATAAGCCTCCAGGATCTCAATTTATTTAAATAACTTATTCACTCAAATCAGAAAGATACAGTATATGAAATTTTTGTTATACCTATGTTATAAGTAAATAATTGTTAACAAAAGTGATTGTCAAATAAAAAAAACCGGGCAAGCGCGAGTTGGGCTCGCCCACCGAGAGTTCCGTACAAAAATTTGAGGTCTCGTGCTTTTAGACCTTTTACCTGATATCTCATTTGAACGAATGAAGTTAGCTTTAACACCAAATTTAATCCCTTTTAGGACTATTATTGTTTAAGATTAGAACTAATGTATAGTTTTCAGATTTTTTCCCGAACTAGTACTACCTGTACATACTAGCTGCCAAATTTCATAATTCGAGATCAACCGGAAGTACCCTATAAATTTTGATCCCCTTTATAGTGTCGTAACACGCGTTTGCGATGTTATACCTACATTTTTCTTAAGTCAATGTAGAAATACAATTTTCCTTTTTTCCTTAAAAGGTACGAACCGCTAAAAACAACCTTGTTATACGTATATTTTTATTGCAAGTCAGTTAAAGTAATTATTTAACATAAAAAAAATACAGAAAATTACAATATGACTCTATTAAAACGTCAAATCATGTAACAAACCTGCGTCAAACCAGTTTATGTTTTAGTAATAAGCAATTTTGTTTATTTTTAGGTTCCACACGTATCTAAAACCTTCTAACATTCGTAACATGACGTAAGGAACTTAAAAAAAACTCTGTTCTTCACCCAATTTTCGAGATTTTGCGTATTGTGTGGCGGAACTCCACCCCGCGTTTTGTCTCCTTACCAAAGCGATTAAATTAATATAATTCATTTTTCTAGGTGGCAATATATACATAGTCAAGTTTAATCACAATAGTCAAGTTTACAGTCAGCACATAGGGTGGAAGCGTCAGCGCTCCTTTTACTGAAACAGCATATAGGGTAAAATATTTTAAACCCATACCTAAAGATATTAATCAAGATACCTCAACAGTTAAGACGTAGGGTGTTTTTTCATTTCACGATGTTTACCATACCTGTATTTCGTGTGACGCAGTTACGCATAAAAACCAATAACGTAAACACATACTACTATAAAAATACTAGGAAACAAATGGAGTTTTATCTTACAACGATAATTTTATCATTTATTTTGTTTGAAAAAATCAGTTTTTGGAAAAAAAAATGTATTAGGCTTTTCTAGAGTAGTTAAAACTGTGGTTTCATTTAAAATGGTGCTGACAAAAACACTCTGTATAATAAAATCAATTTTGCTTTGGGATATATGTATTGATTGTCGAGGCAAAAGCGCGGCGTTGAGTTCCGCCACTCAACACGCAATGCCTCCAGTATTCGGCGGAAATTGGGGAACGGAGTGTCTTAACACTAGGCTCTCTTTCCTACCTAGCGTAGCGTAGGGGTATAAGCGTGCGACTGAAAACGCGAGAGATTCTGGGTTCAATTCCCACTCGAGGAAATTAAATATTTTCATTTCCTTGGTCTTGTAACGAGGCAAATGCTGAGTTGGATACCGGCATTGAACACGTAATGACTCCAGAATTCAACAGAAAATGAGGAACGGAACTGTCTTAATACTAAGTTTGCATATTCTCACTACCTACCCTGCTATATGCGGGATACCGCATGAAACTAAAAAAAATGTAGCAAAAGTGTTTGTTAGACAAAGAAAATGTCTATATTTTAGATATTCTTTTAGGTTTATTTTAGACAAATTACACTATGAAGTCAATACTATTTTTAATATATTTAATAGAGAATATAAAAAAAAAACATTTTTAAAATTCAGTAATATAAAGTATAATATACTGTGGCATAGCTGACATTACATCTTTCTCTAGAAGATTAATATATTTACTTGTATATGCAACTAATATAGACAAAACACGTATAAATTGTATAAAAAAGGCTTTTAAAGATTGGTTCGATATTTCAGGGATAAGCTTGATTTACCGAAAGCGAGCAGAACTCGTAAGATAGATTAGCCCATTTTCAGCTAACGTTCGGTAAACATTTGCTCGGATTTTGCCGTACGCCCCTAAATTTGTAACGTTACTGGAAGGGTGCAAAGTGGCAATGTTGCGAAGTGAACAAATTGCTAAAACAGTATTAGATAGTTCGATTAATTATTGATTTTTTTTTATATAATGAGAGTTTAACATATATGAGATTAACGTTTAAGAGAGAGAGAGTTTAGCACATATAGCGTTACAATAAATTGCTTTATTAAAATATAGAAAGGTTTTTTGAAAGCTTAAATTTTTTTAATTTAATTTTTTACTAGTCGGAAAAATGTTTATAAGAGTTATATATTTGATTGTTTTGAACGCGCTTATCTCAATAACTTCTAAATACTACGGTTATAGGCTATATTGTATCACTATAATTGATTTTATCAAGTAGAATACAAGTATTTAGCTACCTGTACGTACCTGTATCTGTACGAGAACTTAGAATTTATTATAATTATACCATATAAAACTTTTAGCTGTTTACTAAGACTGAGAAGGCAAAGCTGTAGGTAAAAGTCTAGTTTATTCTATAAAATAACAATAAGCTATAGTACAGTATCATATTATATGGCTAATGTTATAGTATACAAAGACGCAGTCATTTCATTTAACATACTTATTCTAAATGACGCTTCAAATGATAGTATATCGTGTAGAGATATCGAGTTGAAATTTAAACCGTATACCT
>DWLH01000609.1:0-18244 GCA_018249795.1 Heliconius telesiphe telesiphe
TAATCTATTTAAAATATTTGATCCTTTCGTACTAAAATATTTTATTTATTAAAAGATAGAAACCAACCTGGCTCACCATCTACCGTCATCTACCGTCGTCTACCGTCATCAATAGTTGACGGAACAGCGCGGCAAAGCGCAGCTGCGCAATTAATGCGCATTTCGTTACTCTACGTAAATATTTATAAGTTATTTTAACATAATGTTTTTTATTTAAAATAATCCAAGTAAAAATATAAAAAATATTAGAACCTAGATTTAAGACACTCCGTTCCCCACTTTCCACCGAAATCAACCGCAACCAGTCGCGTCACACGCTTGTGCCGCTGCGCCACGACTAGCATTGATTGATTGAATAAAAAATGGATTCCGAGATTGGGATAATCATTTACTATATTGTTAATAAACTCGTGTAAAAGACCCTCTTTTAAGACATATAGGTGAACTATCAATCGGGGGCAGTTTTTTGTAGGCAACGGCCCTTATCGGAAGGAAACTCGTGTGAAATATTGTTATGGGGTGATACATATCACGTATCGCAATTACGTAGAGTCTCTCTCCGTATAATATAGAGACGTATGGACGATATGTGACCATTTATCGAAGAAGGCAATATGTTGAAGGCAAGGCTAACAGTCTCAATGTGCCACTGAGTCTGCGGTCGAGTTCGCGTTAGGGCCGCGTAGGACAAGGACGTCAGTGAACAAAACTGTTTTACAGGTCATTTCGTTTGAAATAACTTAAATATTAGTAAGCAATTAAAAATGATTAAACTTGAAAGACTAAAATAGATACTAAATCATAATTACAAAATATTTTGAAAACTAAATAAATATATTTTTAAGTATATTCATTCACATTACTCTAATCTTTGCGACCGTGGAACAGTGTAGTAAACGCGACTGTTGCGGGTTCGATTCTCACTCGAGAGAATGATAGGCAAATGGTGCATGCGGAAGGAAGTATCTTCACTCTAGATTATCTCTGCCAACCCTGCAATGCGGGCAATATTATAAAACTGCGTAGTCCTCCTTATCATGGAGCAGGACAAGATGACAATAATGTATTATTATCTAACCGCATATTTTCAAGCGAATCGAACACCAACAAGTGGGTCAAAAAAGCTTTATAACAAACATTTTCTGATTGATACATATGGGTGAAGCTAATAGTAATAACATATTAAAGAAAATATGGATTTAATGTTTAATTGATTAAAGGGCTCACCTCTCTATTTCTTTCCGTTGCGACTTTGGGTTTGAAAAGCAGTTGGTTAATAAACCCCAGGAACATAAGTATATACAGGCCTACGTGAGTGAGCGCTGCGGTCCAAAGGGAACTCTTCTCAAAGGACCCCGGGAATATATCGTGCTGCGACCAGTCCATCCATGGCACTGGCTCGCTTAGGTCCACTGGCATTTTCTGAAATGTATGTAAATAATACTATTAAAACAAAATAACGTAAATGCTTATTTAGCTGTATATGTCAAGGACCTGTGACATTATTATTATGTTAAACAAACTAGGAACTAGATGTGACAAAAAAATATATAAATATAGCTAGCTCCCTAACTCTTGAATGCTCTTAATGGTTATATCAACAAATATATTACTTACTGCAGCAATTTATATAATATTTGAAAAATTGGGTCGATTCGTTTACGAGCGACCACGTCGGCGGTCGGGGCCTCGAGTGACGCTAACACATCTCTACAGTGCGGGGAGTTGGCGAGGCGGTGGGAAATAATCATTAAGGATAAAAATAAGGAAATTTACCGACGCGGGGAAAACAAATACATATTACGTAAATCGTAACCACAAGGATATTGTCACTGGCTGTCTTATGTGAAGTTGTTCTTCATGTATACATCATGTGACTTCAAATCTGTTTATTACCGCTCATTTAATAAATGCTCAACTCTCACACAATAGCTAAAACATTTTAAAAAGAAACATACAAGCATTCAAATATAATTTGTTCTCGTCTACGTTAAAGAGCTATATCTATATAACTTTTTTAAAATTGAATTAATTGAATATTACATTCACCGTCAAGTTTTACTGACTGTGAAAAAAAGTGTAAATTGATTTTTTTTTAAATATCATCTCATACGGATAAGTTGTTAAGATGAAAAGCTAAGGTTGAGGTTGTATGATTTTATCCACACTAATAAAGCAAGTATTACCACGCCGGTCACCAGATAAGTCGTGCGGCGCCCATACCTAGTGTACACACTTTATCACACCAAGAATATCGTAAAGAATTTTGAGTGTAATCTCCTCTATTTATTAATATATTATACACTGACTGATCTTCCTTAAATAGTTTTAACAATTTGGATAAGTTTTTTGAGACATTACTTTAAATAAAACGCCCACACGCGATACTGTCAGTAAACTATAGTATGATATAGATAATTTCTTAAAAGTTCTAACGACTATGATCCCTCAATTTGACACTGCATAGCTCTGACACTTTACTTTTTTGTTTTTTTTTTAACTTATTACATGTATCATTTTTATAGGATTATTAATATCGTGAAAGTTCATATAACTTTCATTGTGTAGTGTATTGCAAGACTTATAGGGGCAAAAACAACAGTCTGCGTTTGAAAATATCAAGTTGCGATAGTCTCAGCAAGAGAGTTGACTACCGAGCGAGCACTTGCGCTTTTCGATCCAAATGTTTTTCTGGTCTAACAGTTGACGCGAGCCCGGTAGGCCTAGGCGCAGTGTTATCTCAAGATCGTCGACTGAGATGAAGCGAAATTATAGTCAGCTACATAAGGAAGCGAGACCAATAATTTTCGGTATTAAAAAAAACATCAGAATTTATATAGTCGACGCGAACCTTTTACCTTAAATAACTGATCATAAGCCATTATTAGCAATATTTGGCAAAAAGAAAGGTATAACAGAAATGACCGCGGCTAGATTAGAGTTCGCTACTCGATATTCCTATCGGCATATAATTATAAAATTGAATATATTAAAACAGAAGATAATACTGTTGCATACTCTACCTGTTAACAAATTCCGTATTTTTAAATAATTTTGCTATTACTTATAAACACCTTCAATTAGCTACAAGTAAAGATAAGACGTTGAATATTGTAATTAACTATTTAATAATTGGCTGGCCGCGGAAAATTAAATGTAAAAAATATTTCCTTATTTCTTATGTAAAAAAGATCTCGATGTTGAAAACGGATAGAAGAGAAAAAAGAGAGCAGAGATGTTATCCCTTGCAGTACAGAGATGCATTACATGCGGAATTGCATAAAACTCATCAAGGCATTGACAAAACTAAAAGGGCAGCGCGCGCGCGCATGTGGTGGCCCGGCATTGATACGGTCATAGAACAGACGATCGGCGCGTGCGCCGTGTGCGCCGCCGTGCGAGCGGACCCGCCCCGCGCCCCTCCCGCGCCGTAGCCGCAACTATTGATTATTTTTTTATTAAAAATAAAAAGTATTTGGTAGTAGTAGGTGCGTTTAGTAAATGGATAGAATGCCTAGAAATGAGTTTGGGTTCGTCGAGTAAATCATTAATATATAAACTTAAAATCATATTTACGAGATTCACGCTGCCTCGTACGATCGTCTCGGATAACGATTTAAAAAAAAATTCACAAGAATTTTCTGGTTTTTGTTCATCGGACGGTATCCAACATAAAACAACCCCAATTTATCATCCAAATAGTAATAGACAAGCAGAAAACTCTGTTAATATTGTGAAAAACATAATTAAGTCCATTTTAACTTCATCCGTAAGTGCAATAAATGAAAATTTATTAGACTACCTATATCAATATAGAGATTCAATTCAGTCTGCTACCGAAGAAACCCCCAAAACTAATGTTAGGACTTAGGACGCGATTTACGTAGTACATTAGACTACATCAATCCTCCACGTAGTTCTTGTCAAGAACGGATTACTCATGCACAAAGAAAAGTGTCGTTCTTTTAATGTTGGTCAGTTTTGTAGTAGTCCAGTAGTCCAATGCAAAATCGGACTGCGAATGTACACAGTTAAAATTCGGAATCTTAATATCATTTGCAAGCGTCATATTGATCAATTACAACAAGGCAAACATATGAAAGATGAATGGTTATACCAAGGCCGTTGCCACAAACACCAGTAGAATCAGTGATTCAAGAGTCCACTTTCACATGAAGGGATTGAACAGGAGCAGAATAGCGAGAGGGTGAGCACGGAAAATTTAGAAACTTGGGAGGACGCGAATTCTCTAACCTAAATGAACCTTCCACATATGCGATTAGTAATGGTAAGTTACCGAGTAAATCGTCACAACATCGTTATGACCTACGACCTAGGAAAAACATAACTTTAAGGTTTGAATGTCTTATTAATTGTTTAATTTATATAATCCTGCTGTTTTAAAAAAACTATGTATGTTTATAAAATAGTTAAAATTTAATTCAAAAAATGTCAATAATGACATTTTTTTTATATACCTCTGCGACGCTGAACACCTAGGGGACGAGCTTCGGCAGGTGAAGAATAGCCTTCATCAGAACAAGCTGCCAGTTCCCCGCAAGAGTTGTCAGAAGACCAACAAGCCACCCACAGTAGAGAGACAGCCGCTACTCCTACCATATGTGAAAGGGGTTACAGGCAGAATTGGCAACATCTTAAGAGCTTTCACAAAAACTATATTCAAACCTAACAAGAAAGTGACCAATTCTGGAGACCAGTGAAAGGTAAAATTCCTTTTTAGTGTGCAGGTGCTAAGAAACTAAATTGTGACTGTAGCTTATCATACATCGGTCAAACAAAGAGAAGCATCGGTGTTAGGGTGAAGGAACACATCTCCGATATCAAGAATATATCGAAGTCAGCTGTGTGTAAGCACACTGTGGATAAACCTAGCCATTACATCAGGTTTGATAAGCCCCAAATCCTCGCTAAGGAAACCAGATATATTCCTAGAATGATCCGCGAGGAATTGAATTACAAAAACATTCTAATTTCAATAGGGAGGACGGTTGGAAACTTTCTACCACCTGGAACCCACTAATAAAATCTTTGAAGTCTACATCCCACCATACCAGAGGGCAACATATAATCAGCTCATTCTACAGGAATCCAGGGTATTACGCGAGGCAATTAATAAATCGTTGGCGGTAATTTTATATAATAGTTGTCAACTGACAGACGAATGCCACCTCAGTCTACCCGTGACCACAGACTACTGCATAGTGTTCCAAACGTTAGGTTTCCAAAAATGTATAATGAAAAATGTATGCGATTAATCGGGTTAAATAGATTCAAATGTGTATTAATCATGAAAATCAAAGATCAAAGAACAATGCTCGACAAGGCGATCGCCATTCAAGTAGGTTCGGGCAATGCTTAGAACAATAGGCGAGATGGCTCTTGTCCAGCCATTTCTGTTCTGTTTTGTTCTTTTATTACTGCCGTGCACGTATAATAAGTGTCAAAGCTATGGTGTTCAACTATAACAGACCCGATGTGGTAGACCGGCTGTGATGCATAAAAGCCTCAGAAAAGCATTAAGCTTTAGTGTATGAGGATAGAAGTGAAGACCTTAGCTATTTAAAACTTAAGCATTCTTATTACCACACGGAAAAACCCACTCACTACTCTCATGCCCACTGAAAGTGGCTCAGACCGCTTTTAAGGAAAATGGAATAAACACAAGCCAATATAGAGTAAATCTAAATAAGCCGCCACATATAAAAATCATACCGCCCAGACCATCAGAAGCAATATAAAAGATAGTTATATATCGGCGTACAATGCTACACTTGGCTTTTTGGAATTAAATGTAGAGGAAACCAAACGAGCAGGCAAACTCAAATTCAACACACCCAGCAATGACTCCATCATAGTCATCGCTAAATGCACACAAGTGATGCTGGAGGATGCAATACTTGAAAAGTTGGAAAACCTCGATAGCACTTTGCTGGTTATTGGGTTAGGACTAGGGGTCGCAATATCGGACCATTCCAGCCGTGATTTTCGATGTCGACTTCAGAAAAAATCCGGGATCCCGGTTTTTTTTCGATATTTTCGGGATTTGACAAAATTTGTAATTTTTCAAACTTCTTATTTTTAGAGTTAAGTAAGGAGGGTATTTTTAGGAAAGTAGTAAATTAAATTATATTTACTAAATAAAACAATTTTTGATTATAATAAACAAAAACTAAACTAAACTAGCTTCACGCTTTATCCCTAGCGGAGTAGTCAGAGAGAACGGAGCGCCAAACGCTACGGTCTCTACATACCTCTTTCACCTCGTCCACTGTCATCAACCTCTTCATACATGCCCTCCGGGGGGTCCTCATGCTTTTTACGTGAGCTTCCCCCAGTATATAGTCTTTGATACTGTGTTTTCGAAGTTCAACCGAGGTCTCCCCCTTATAGGTTGAGATCCCATTGCATAAATCTGTAGGGATCAGTGATTCTAATGAAACTTATATTTAAGAATGATACATGATAGTACAATAGATTACACTAGGGTTGCCTAAAAGAATCCTGCCGCAATCACCTTTAATTAATGTTTTTTGTAACTCGTTTTTGGAGAAAATTGCACTCATGTGTTTTTTTAATAAATTATATATGAAATTAAAGCTTATTTTTTTCTCATCACTAAAACACATGGTTGCCTCGAAAACAACTGCCGCAAGCAAAGGTTGCCATCATTTGAAATATTTTATTCCGATTCCGTTTGGCTGAGAATAGACGATGAAATACGCGGTTTGCCTTATGTTTGAAAGTAAAATATTATATTACAGAAGGTTAATCTTAAAATTAATGTTTATCCTAGCTATTCACCTGTTAAATGATGATTTTAAACATATTAAGTACATACAAAAAACTATAATATTTAAACATGAAATCATCCTCGTTTTTCAAGCGAAATAATGAATCCATGATATAAAGTCTTTGCTACATCTGTTTTCTAAATACTCATACTCATTTAAATTATCATTTTAAAATGACTAAATGATCTAATTAAATTAATGCTTACAAATATCGATCTATTATAAGGTATTAATTACATCATGTTTCCTTAAGATAATGAACGGTGACAATTATTGTGTGTATTTTTTTTATTAATTAAGAAAATATGGAAAATTACATTTCAAAGCTCGCTGCTCGTTGGCTTTGACAACGGTTTTTTACTCATGCAACTTTTAAGAATTTGCATAGGAAAGACATATATATAATATAATTATAATAACCAAAACTAATTTAGCAAAAATAAATTCGAAGAAATTACGACAGTAATGCCGATAAATAAATGCAATTTACAGTTTATGACCAGGAGTCGGCACATATCATGTGTACTTTTTCCCGACTGCTAAGGAAGGGTTATGTTTTTCGCGCGTATCTTCTATGTATCTAATACTCTTTATTACCTCATATCTCCAGAACCGCTGAACGGATTTACTTAATTGAGGTATCGTTAGATTCGTATTAACAACCCAAGTGTTCTTAAATAGGTGACGTTAAAAAAAAACAATCATGGCGGCTGGGGGACGCCATTGGACTTAGTGAAAAAAAAATGTTCGTTTCGAATACCACAATATGGATATCAAATTCAAGAGCTCAAAACGAGAATTTCAAAAAGGTATATCATGATTATCATTACGATAATGAATTCTAACAAAAAAGTGAAAAATAAAAAAATATTTGTAAAAACAAAAACCCCGACTGCATAAAAATAAAAAGAAAATAAACAAGCCCAATAGTTTATTAGGATTAACAGTCGGGACCTATAAGTAATTCTTCAATCTATAAAATCTTTACCTCCTGGTAACTTTAAGTACCCTGGGTAATTTTAAGAGGTTCCGACTGTTACTCCTAATAAACTATTGGGCTTGTTTATTTTCTTTTTAGTTTTATGCAGTCGGGGTTTTTGTTTTTACAAATATTTTTTTATTACTATAGATAAACATTTTGCGGCGGATTGTTTTTCTTAAATATAAGTTTCATTAGATTTATGCAATGGGATCTTAGGCCACTATCTCTCTTACCACTTACTTTTCCATCATAAAT
Organism: Heliconius telesiphe telesiphe; assembly: GCA_018249795.1. Taxonomy (NCBI): domain Eukaryota; kingdom Metazoa; phylum Arthropoda; class Insecta; order Lepidoptera; family Nymphalidae; genus Heliconius; species Heliconius telesiphe. The sequence goes on from DWLH01000609.1 coordinate 8,050, forward strand.
CTTTTTTGCCATTCTTTCATCACTCATTCGTTCGACGTGCCCAAACCAGCTGAGCACGTTCTTCTTTATTCTCACTGTGACATCCTCGCTAGTACCTGCCATTCTGTGTATCTTTTCATTGCGGATTCGATCAGCTAAGCTGACTCCGCATATCCTACGAAGAGATCGCATCTCCACAGCATTCATCTTTCTTTCATTCTTTTTCTGTAATACCCACGTTTCGCTGCCGTATAACAGTGTCGGTACCAAAACTGTATTGTGTACGGCCCAAACTCGCAGCTGTGCTGACGTTTCATCAATGCAGCTAAGGCTCCGTTAACCCTGTTACCGGCAGCAATACGCCTTTCCACGTCCATTTCATATCTTCCATCTCTACTGAACATACTTCCCAAGTATACCTCTTCATTCACTTGTTCTAATATCTTACCATTTACACTGATCCTTTGTCTTATTCACACTGAAGCTTAGACCATTATTTTCACACCCTTCTTTCAGAGTGGTGACCAATGCCTGCAACTCGCATTCTGATGATGCAATAAGCACTGCATCACGCGTACACTCCCATGTCACTTTGTTTCACTTCTTGTAGACAGCTATCCAAATACAAATTAAACAACAGCCTTTCAGATCTCTATTGCATTCTTCTCGCTAAAACTTTAGCATAAACTTTACTACCTACGCTAATCAAACTGATAGCCCTATGGCTTGCGCAGTCTATCTGTGAAACTTTGCCTCTATATATAGGCACGATGACCGTACCTCGCCAATCGTCTGGGACCTCCCCCGATTTCCAGCATAAATTGCACAAAAACCAGAACAAGTCCAAAACGCGTGGCCCACCATTTAATTTAATTTTCTCGGCAGAATATCATCTCGGCAGTAACTCCATCTGCTCTTGCTGACTTACCGCATTTCAGACTTCGTCTTGCACTCTCAACTTCTATCTATAATAAACAGTTTAATAATAAATCACTTTAGCAATAATATTTATTAAAAATATCTTATAGGTATATTATTTAACATATTTAAAACAAAATGTTATATACTCTTCTAAAAAAGTAGTACACTGACTCCAAATAGAAAACTTGGCAACAATGCCAGTACTACGAGATATAAGTGAAACTCTCTACCTCACATTTACTCAAGAGGAGAAGTAACCAGGGATATGGGAAAATATAGGTTTGATGTATTGACCATCCATGAAGCTCAGGGACTGACAAACACAAAGGTTATAGTATTGAACACATAGTCAATGAAGATTGCAGCTGCATGACAGCATCTCACAGGCAGTTGTAGCAATAAGGTGGCACCCCAACAGATGTTCTACTATTACAGTGGAAAGCTACAGCAGCAGCATTGTTGAGTATAATTTGAAGATCAATGTAAAGGAGCTTCGTTTCTAAGCTGTCATGACATCCGTAATGGCATCCACTATATTATAAAAGAATGTGTAATCTTATATCTTACAATCTTCAAATCAAATCAATCATTCTTACAATCTTACATCTGCAATGATGCAACTTTTGAAAGCCTAAGGAGACATTAAATATTTATTTTGGATATATATTAAATATGGATTTTGCTAAAAATTAACTTAAAATCTTCATTATATCCATAAATTGTAACCTATAAAGTAACCATTTTCTGGTTTGGTTACCTTTTATCTCATATCTGAATGGGTATAGCTTCACGCTATATCCCACATGTATAGCTTGCTGGGAGAGAGAGAGGGTACTGAATGATATAACAGACTGTGCACCACACACTTTTTGCAGATTTTTTTCTATTGTATGGTGGAAATTAATGTCTGCTTTATCATGTTGTCAGAGCATTGAAAAGTAAAACAATCTATCTCCTCTCTCTACATTATCATTATATTAATTAGAATTTAATCCTAGTCTGTTACAAATATAAAATATTTTAACTTTATTTGAAGCCATCACAATTTTTTATAACATTACAAACAAACTTTTACAAAACAAAATAGTTTAATTTCACATAAGCTATTATTTACAACATGTATTGTATTAAAGGTACTGCCATAGAAGTAAAGTTTTTAAGAGGTTTCATAAGTTCTTAGGACTGAATTTGAATCAACTTTTAATTTAATGGCATCTGTACTACCATATTCTTAATTCTATGAACATGATTGTTACAGGTTTTAATAGAGAAACAAAATAAAGCCACGCAATGGTAATTACTATATCCCCATCTTAAGTAATTTGGCACATATTGGAACCACAAAAAGAAATATTAGTAATTTATGTGGGAATCTGGTTTCTCTATATGTAATATAAAATGCCACTATAATACAAAAATTGAGCAAGTATATTATTAAATAAAATACAATGCTGGTTATCATCTTGACGGCAATTAACATTATTGGTGTGGCCTTGGCAACAAATCTTCTCAAAAAGAAACTAAAGAATCGCACCCTTGCAGTGGCTAGTGAGGCGTGTCGGCCTCGGCTAGCGCTTGCAGCCTCGCTGTCAGGAATATCTCCTACTTGGCACAAATTATAGAGCGAAAGTGCATTGCAGTGAAACAAAAAAAGAAAATAATATTTTACTTACAGACACACCATTACTAATATGCGTTGATTTAACATAGCCATTTTTGTGGTGATGAATTTTCCCATTTACATTTTTTTCATCTATCCCATTGGATTTTAAATGTTTATTTTCAGTTTCTGTTTCATCGACTTCCACACGACCAATCACCTCAGCAGCTGCCATGCTTATAGATTTGGTGATAAAAAGCAAACGTCAGCTACGCTTTAAATAGAGGATGTTTTTCTTATATATTTTAAAAATGTTGCATTAAAGCATTGCAGCGCGTAATGTAATAAATTTATTAATTTACATTACTGCTTTACCGACATTACTGTCATTTGCCGGTGACAGTACCTTGGCAGCTGATAAACGAAGATGGAGTTAGTATCGATTAGTCATGTGGTTTTCTTAATCGATCTTTGTCAAGAATATTTATATATAGAATTAAAATCATCTAAATAATGCTTAAAGCTACAAAAAAATGTATATATATATATATAACGCTATATGTATATATATATATATATATATATATATATATATATATATATATATATATATATATATAGTGTTAAAATAATTTATGACTTTAAAAATATATATATATATAAATAAAATAATATAAATAAAACTAAAAAATAAAAAAAAAAATATATATATATATATATATATATATATATATATATATATATATATATATATATATATATATATATATAACGCTATATGTATATATATATATATATATATATATATATATACATATAGTGTTAAAATAGGTTATGACTTTAAAAACATATATGTCATGCAATTTGTATAAACACTTTTTGTTGAAAATAATAAATCTTTTGAATATTTGTCTAGTAACTAAGTTACTAGACAAATATTCGTACCCAAGTCGTATCGACCTGGATACACTACGCACGTAGGACATTCCACAGTTGTGTGGTGCGTGGAATGAAGTTCCTACGAAACCGCAAAATAGTGGAGTACAACGTATCCAAATGGTGCGGATGGTATTTAAGTTTGTGACTTACTGTGCAGATCAAACAGTTCCCCAGAATACTCCCTATGATAGATGTAGTAGAAAACGTACATCAAAGAGACGTCTCTACATATACGTCTCTAAAGAAAAAGAGTCAAGCCTTCCACAGATCACTGATCCCCAACGATTCGAGTGGCTCTACGTTGTAATAACGTACGTATACGTTCAAATCGGTCAAGCTGATATTGGGGTGCACCAGCCCAGAGATGAGAACAGTACTCCATATGAGGCCGAACCTGGGCCCTATATAGAGCCAAAGGGTGTTTTGGCGTAAAGTACTTTACTCTTCTGATGACCCCCAGCTTCTTTGAGGCCAACTTGGCCTTGCTTTCCAGATAATCGTGATACTTGCAGTTGCTCGAAACGCTAAGGACCAATGTGCTGACACAAATTTGTGCGTTGAGCACTAAAATAACACAACAAATGGAGTTATTTTAGTGGTTAACGACAAACTTGTGTCTTCTTGGGGTTAAATTGAACCAAGTTCCTTTTACCCTATGTGGAAACAGTCCCGAGAGATGCCTGAACTGAAGGCACAAGTTTATTTCGGGCACTGGTCGACGTTTTCCCGAGAAACTTCGTCCACTGTGCCATTGATATGCAAAAGAAACAGCGTAGGGGACAGCACGCACCTTGGGTGACGCCACCGTCCACGGTCATGTATCCTTGGCAAAATCGTCGATAGCGATCATGATGCTGCGCTCAGTGAGAAAGCTGATCCAATAGCATAAATTCTCAGGAAGCCCGTAGGATAAGAGGAAGGAAACTAATGTAATATATACCTAAGAAATTCTGAGGCAGCCTTGTGACGTATGCACTTATAGGAATTTTATTTTATCGCTGGAGATTTATCGTTGCATTGTTAATTTTATTTAGTGACTGTACTTTATTCAATTTAATTAAATTTAATGGTATTCGATCACAGATTATTTGCAATCGCCGTCAAGACAAAATTCCTTAGGTAATACATTAGTTTTAGAATTTAGTTATTAAGATTAATATTTAAATCGTTTATAAATTTTTGCTTTAATAGACTTTCTTTATTTAAAAAATCTCCTTTACATATTATATATTTGCACACTTTAAAAGTAAACATTTTCTATAACAAGGCACTAATGCAATATTGTAGAAAAAAGTTACTTTCCATATACGAAAACATCATAAGAATTTAAAGCATTTGAGTATGTTGAGTAACAGTAATCAAAAGTGAGATTTTTCCTTTTTTTATTAGAGATTTTACATACATATAACCGTTTTGTTAACCTTTATTTAATTAAATTAGTCTTGTAAAATCGATATAGGAATCGATTTTTTTGCATGAATGAAAAATTCTTATTTAGGTGGGGAATTACCAATATAGTATGTTAATTTTATAATATTTGAGTTTTACAAATTTAAAATTTCATTTATACAGCAACTTTAATTATTTATGAATACTTTAAATTATACCATATTTGGTTACGAATGTGACTTAAAACATTGTCGGTAAAGCAGTCCTATGGCTGAAACTTGTCAATAATTTCTAAATTTTTCTTACTTTCTTACAATATTTTTTCGAGCTCGCGCACGGTCAGGCACCTACCGTGAGCTTTAATTTATTGATATATTTAAATTGGAATATATTTTAACACATATAATTTTCGATATCTGTGTATAGGCATCTTTTAACAATAATAAAAATTAGGCGGCACACGGCGCCACCCTCGCAAGTCGCGGCGCGCTCCATCGCTCGGGCGCTAGGGCCGGTCGTCCGTCGCAGGCGATGAGCAACACCGTCCGCCGTCGCGCTGAGTGACGTCGACGTCGTGCAGCGGAGTGCACGCCTCAGTCCGACACTACGAGGAGGCACGACAGGACCCCTTGCGCACACCATCCCATCCACTTCGTGCCACCGCACCCACTATCGATTACTTTCCTCTAGTCTTCATTTATATATTATTCCCGAATTAAATATGGATAGCGCCGATAATTTATTAGGAAGTCTCGCGAGCGGAGACAGCGCGGGGCCGGACGTCCTCGTGCCGCAGCCGGCCGCGGCCATGAAGCGCGACCAGGACTCTACCGACGACTTCGAACACTTGGACCGCGAGGGCAAGCGCGACGAGCCCGAGGAGTCTCCGCTGCACAGCGCGCACGGTGCCTCGCGACACGCCACCCAGAGCTTCCTCGATATGGAACGTGACGAATTCGTAGACTCGCCGCGTGCTCCCTCCGTCGCCGACAAAGCTGACAACTTAGCGGACAAGTTTACTGACAGCGAGTCTGACGCCGACACCGCAGGCGAATCGCCGCTGCATCGACCGGAACCGTTAAAACAGAGCGCGCCAGCCCCTGAACCGCCTGCACCTGTGGTCCCCGACCCTACACCAGTGTTGGCCCCCGCACCGTCGGCGCCCCCAGTAGCATCTGCTCCGGTTGTCGAGTCTAAGCCCGAGCTGAAACCCGAAAGCATGGCACCGCCCAAGCCGGCACCTTCGCCAGTACCGCAAGTCCAGTTGCCGCCCGCGCCAGTGCCCGAGCCTGTACCGGAGCCCGAGCCCGTGAAGCCGGAGCGGAAAGCACCCAGCCCCGAACCCGCTCCAATCGATAGCAAGCCGCAAGCGGAGAAGCGCACCGCCGTCGCACACGTGATCGAGGCGGAGGTCATCTTCTGCCAGATGGGACTCGGTAAGCCCTACTTATTAATTGATTAGAAAACTGACACGTTACTTATTATTATTATGATTATAATTATTTTCTAGATATTTATATTTCCAAATGGGAGTTTGAACGTAATATACTTTGTATTAGTATTCGGCAACAAATGGAACTATTTTTGCATATGAGTACGATGTTCGTCGTTCGTTTTTATAAGTTTCTATCAATGTTCAAGGTAAAAGTCTGATGTATGATTCATATTGCAAAAGAGACATCTTTTAGGAAGGAATTCGTCGTTAGCAATGGATAATGTATAAATGAGATGGTCGCCGCGTCCTTTAGTGCGTACATAATGTATGTAGTATGATAACGTCGTATATTGTTTTTTTTAAATATTTTTTCTTTAAGTTTATTTGCATATAACATGTAAGATGGTAACAAAAGAATAAGATGCACGACTGCGGCTTGCCAGGCCGAGGAGAGCCGAGGAGTAGTGAGAGTGGGAGTAGGCGGCGGCGCTGGCCAAGCGGCAAGAGCGTTGACCGCAGCAGCCGCGCGTCTAACGGCATCCGCTGAAAACACCTCTCACTCTGGGGAAAGGATGTCCGACTACCAACATTGCATCTGAGTAAAACTAATCAACAATATGAAATGTTATAAAAACTGTATTTCTCTATTTTAATATTAATTTATCTCTTAAAAATGCACTGGAGCGTGACTACAAAACAACACAGTTAGCTCAGCAAGCTTTTACAAAAAACTTGAAAAAGACACGGGTATTGTTATTATAATGTCGGTAACTTAGGTAGGAGTTAATGAGCCAGTAATATACATTTTGACTTCTTATAGTATTGGAGCTAAAGGAATACTGCATTGTATCACTCGCTAACGAAGAAGATAGCGAATCTGTTATCTTATCGTGGAGTTTGCCGCGACGACTGACTATAGAGTCTGCGATAAAACTGTAATAGCCATCTGAATATGGTGGCAAAAAAATTCAAATTAATCTATAAATAGTATGTGAATGCAACAACTTATTAGAATAATTTAGAATTGTTAGCGTCTGTTCGGCTTCAGGCCTCCTCACTCATGCTCGTAGTTCGAGGTGACGCAGGGCTACGCGTACGGCTGTGCATACCTACATATGATGGTTGCATCGCTAAATTTAGCAGTGGTTCCGTAGCGCTGAGCGCGCTTCGCTCATAAGTGAAAAATTCACAGCGGTGAGCTCACGTCCAACATTTAACACGTACGTACTTCGCGTGTCGCGTTCAGTTCTACTCATTAAAATAGTGCCCTTAAGGATACTGTAAATATTTAATGATTTTCTTGAATTAAATTTAAATCATCATGAGCGGAGTCGCCAACGAAGAAATCACAAGTAAGTCTGCTTCGCTCTGACAACTGCAACTGTTATAATCATAGGGAATGCGTCTCAATTAGAGGGATCACTCCCTCCTAACATAGTAACATAGTATTCAATATAGTGATTTGTTTAGGCACTGCTTACCGTCGTACGCACCGCTGCCATTATTCAACTCTTACGTCAACTGAGCTTATATCACCGGCTCTGAAAGGCTCTCGTCTTTTGAGTTACAAAAAAACGGCCAAAGTGAAAATCTAATTTTAAAACTTATATTAATATACTTCTATCCGCTTTATTCCTGTATATTGAACGTTTATATTATTATAGTTTAATATAAACTTGACTTTATTTGTATTCAGTCGTTTCATTCGACCGATACGACCTCATGCACGGCAATCGTCCGTCCATATATCGCATATAGAAATAAATATTTTTGTGCAATGTCTCGTATACGAGTAGATCGCGCGAGTCGTATATTAAGCCTAATGATAATTTGATGAATTATGAGCTGTGACAGAAGCGAGATCGAAACCTGCTTAGTCAGCTCTACATGTTTAATGACTCTCGTGCGGGCCTCGAACAGCGCTGACCTAGTTCGTGCACTAGTTTTTGCGAATATATCACATTGCACTCTTCATATTTATTAAATGCCGCAAAATTTTAAGTCGTGCATTATTTACTAGCGAGAACAAAGAGTTTACGCCGTTTATCTCGTTGTGTGAACGACCATTGTCATTAAGATTAAAAAGTAATTACTTTTGTTGATCGTTTTTAGATCGCTGTAAGGTTTTGATCTCAATTTAATGTAACATTTTGTTACAATTACATTTTAGAATGTTCATTTGTTCGTTTATTATGCACAATACCTATAATTTGTTCTAGATTTTTGTAATTTTTGCTTGTATTGGATAATCTAAATGTAAACTTTACTTTATAAAATGGTCGTTTTAATAGTGTAGCATGTTATCGGGAAAAAGCCAGACATATTAGGCATAAGTAGTGACGTCGGGTGAGGGCGGACTCGCGGCAGATCGATAATCACGCGCGCCGCTGTACTACTTACAGACACACTGTCTCCAATACTAGCCCTGGCGCCGTGAATACAGCGAGATGTCATTTCTTCCTTTTCTTTCAGGCTCATATTTTATAATGTTCTCTCGATTTATGCAACATCTGCGACATTACTTTTTCTCGTGTCTTAGAAAATCTACACTAAAATTGTACTCGTAACCTCTTTGTAATTTGTACAATAATTAATGAACAACTTAATATATTTAAAACCGATATTGGGGCACAAACAAAGGGCTGAAATGATAGTGTTGGCAGAGTTTCAAATGACTCATAGGGAAATTTTATTGTAGGTTTTATCATTTACTGGCGACTGTCGGCGAGGGTTCCACCGTCGGTAGCACTGTCTTATTGTATGAATTGGTAATTTAGTCACTGTAATTGTTATACACACGAGAATAATTTGAAAACGAACATCCTTCAATTCACTAATTAAGTTTGTTAAATGATTACCTCTGTTGCCCCAAAACAACATTAGTCAAAATGAAGGCCAGTCGTGACACAAGGGTACAAAGTGTGACTGCAAAATTGACTGGTAGTGGGTTCGATCCCCACTCGAGGAGATGAAATATTATTTACATTTATATTTTCATTTCTTCGATCTGGTGTCGAGGCAAAGCGCGGCGTTGAGTTCCGCCACTCGACGCCTCCAGAACTCGGTGGAAAGTGGGGAATGGAGTGTCTTAACATTAGGTTCCCCCTGCTTACCCTGTTGTGTGCGGGATACAGCGTAAAGCTGATTTTTTAAAATGGAATATAGAAATTTAAGTATGTAGGAATACATACTGGGCATCATGTTCTCATGCAAGACGATGCAAACATTACGAGAGAATTTTTATTTTTATAAAAAAAATGCACGATTTATAAGAAGTCAATTAGAGCAAGCAAGAGTTTAATCGTCCCGTAAATTTCCATGTAATAAATATTTATGAGAGCATAATAAGATTTGCGTAGTTTGTCTTTGAAAAGTATGCACGAGTCGAGTTGTCGTCTAAAGTAGTCTAAACTAAACACGTTAGAAACGTGTCGCCGGTTCCATGGAGATCATTCGAAGATGTATGCAATGTACAAGTTTGTTGGTTTATGTATTTAATTTTAATTTTGTTTGTTTAACTCGAGTATTGTATTCGAACTGAGTAAATAAAAATGTAATGACACACAGACCGCAACGTCTAAACTGAGTATACATTTGGCTAAGAAGATAAAATGTTTTTGACGATATTGAGGCGTTTTTGGCGTAGAATAATGAATATATATTTTTATGTTTTCATTTTTTTATTGATTTCTATTACTAAAATGATTTTTTAAAAGATTTTTTCTGGCTCTACTTTTATAATGATTGACGACTGTGGCAACATTAGTCATCAACTAGAGGAGCTACTAAACTATAAAAGGATCGAGGTTGTCTCGGTTGTCTCGGTTGTCCCATCAAGTATGGAGACAGAGGCGGTGGACTGCAGGTGCGGTGACGTCACGCGCCGGCCCGCGACCCACTGTATTTTTAGCCCGACTGCCGTCACTGTCGCT
>DWLH01000610.1:0-18226 GCA_018249795.1 Heliconius telesiphe telesiphe
GAAGAGGTTGATGACAGTGGACGAGGCGAAAGAGGTATGTAGAGACCGTAGCGTTTGGCGCTCCGTTCTCTCTGACTACCCCGCTAGGGATAAAGCGTGAAGCTAAGTTAAGTTAAGTTAAGTTATATATCTAGAATGTTTCTTGGCAATTATTAATGAACACATTATTGGTACCTTTATAACTACATACATATGTATATGTAGATTTAATATTACAATATAGTATGTTTATTTACGCACTGCGCATATATGGATGTAAGCATTCGACGAATCAACGGTTGTCTATAGGTAGATGCTTCAGTACCTATCAATTTCACCATCATGTAAGTTCAGCAATTTTTAGTGATTCAACGGATATTTGAGAATTTGTGATTTTTTTTCCCTACAGGCCTATATATAAACTTTTTGATAAAATTTTGTTTATTAAAAAACTATTTTTGTTTCGGATTTTATTTTTAAGATTTATAAGCCAATAGCTTTGAATTATTATATGATACAAAAGGCCTACTACTGAGCTATATTAAGAGAAGAAATCACGAGCGCAGTCCCAACCGGGCTATATTAGCCAATTTTCTCCAAGAATCCTTCCTATTTTTCCAAAAAAAATCACAAATTTTCAAACATCTGCTGAACCAATGAAAGTCGCTGAACATACATGGGGGTGAGATGGATAAACATTACAATTTCTGTTTTAATATACTTACGGAGAAGTTATTCTGATAACTGACGTAATTTTTTAAAACAGATGGATACGTAGAATTCTCTATTTTATTTCGCATTATCTTTTATCTCAAAGAATAAGGAATAATAAAATCGAAAATTTGTCATCCCCTAATTTGCTAGATATTTGTTTGATGTAAGAATTTGTTACGTGTATTTTTTTCTACTAATAAGCTGAAGCCGTCGATACTAGGGTGGCGGGTTCGATCCCCATTGGGAGAATGAATTATTATTTATTAATATTTTTACATCTTTACTCTGGTAACAATACAAAGCGCGGCGTTGAGTTCTGCCACTCAATTCGGAAGTGGGGGACGGAGTGTCTAAACACCCCTCTGCCTACCCTGGTGTGTGCGGGATATAGCGTGAAGCTGAATATACATTAAATTAACATATTTTTTTATTAATAAACCGATTACAATGAAACAAATACTAAATGTTAACCCAATAGTGAAAACTGTTTTCAAATACACACTAATAAATGCCCCCGGTTATATATATATATATATATATATATATATATATATATATATATATAAATTAAAAAGGGAGGGTTGAATAATTTAATCAAAAACTGTCGTATATTAAACAAATGTACATCGTATATACTTACTAAAATCATCAAGACATCTACAACGTAGATTTAAAAAGTGCTACACACAGTTACCATTATATTATAGTTACAATCTGGTGGAAGAAATTTTATTCCTTACATAAACAGACCAGAATGAACGTCAGCATTAAAAGTTTGTACTATGAAATTTGATTTCATATTTTTATTTCTTTTATTCTTGCGTACAAACCCGCCGTCTACGAGTAAGTCAGTTATAGGATTTCCTTTGTTGTTTTTTTGTTTATAAATACGTGGGATGGCCATCTTACTCAGATGACACTATGTTCTGATATTATAAAAATAAAGTGTATTGTTCAAACTTCTCGCTCTTATATTAACTGAAAAAGCAAAATATTGGCTTTACATTTTTATAGGCAGACGGGTGTGGTTTTCAAAATGTCGTTGATGAAAATATTTTCTATTAGATTTCAATTTGTGTATTAAATTGTATTATTTATTTATAGCCAAAAATCGGCCCCTGCATATTATGATGCGTAATATTTTTCAAATAATAAGTTTTTATTTCATACCGAAATACGTATGTTTGGAGCGAGCCGCGGGCAACAACTTATTCATGCGAAATAAATCCGGAGAGTGGTCGTGTCGAGCACATGACATATTTAAACAAAATATTGAACGTCGCACAAAGGGAAATTGAAAAGTGAATACGAATACATTATAAACAGCTTCACTCCAACCTGAATATTTTATACTGGTGAAAAACTATACTACAATAGTAGCATTGTTCTCCAGTCTAGGTATATTTGGAATTTTTTGAGCAACGATCGGTTGTTTCCCTTTTTTTGATTTCTAAAATATTGGAATCATATGGCTGCACCACAGCTGGACTAATTTTACGGCCACAAGCGTGTGACTGTAACCGTGACAGGTTCTGGGTTCTATTTTATTTTCGTTGCACTGGTTGAGCACAACGAGGCTAAGCGCGGTGTTGAGTACCGTCAACACGCAGTGCCCCAAGAATTGTGCGGAAAATGGGGAACAGATAGGTATTAATGGGGAGCGAAGTGTCTTAACTCTAAATCCGCATGTTTCCTAAATCTAGCCTGCATAGCAGGTGAGCCTGCATAGCGTGAAACTAAAAAAAATATTTAAAAACGGTTCTCAATCATTACTATTAATGGACACATATTAAGTGTCTACAACACATATTTCTAAAGTGTTTAATACTCATAAAAGGTTTATATATTGCACATTTGCTTCACAAGTAAAACATCTGCTCTTCTTAATATTTTCGGAGGTGGGCTATCACATTTTCGTTTTCAAATTATACTTCAGCAAACGACACCACTATACAGATTCCAATATGAAGAGCACTTGATATCAATCCTGATTTTTTTTTCACAAACCAGGAAAGAACACCTTCAACTCTTATGCAAGGAATATTTATTCACCGTTGACACTTCCAACAAAGAAGCATTATTACTGAAATCTAAGACCATAAAACAAGAAATAAATAGAAAGTACCATTTACTTAATAAACGTTAAAAGGACAATTACTATAAGGAAACTTACGTTACCAGTACTCCAAGGTTCTGGTGTGCCCCGTGAGCTGTTCCGATATCTGTATAGGTACGCGACTATTATAACATCGACGAATCTATGAAATATTTACTTCCCAGGATATTAAATTATAACATATGTACTCTATTATAATTTGATAGCTTTAAAAATATTATATATGCAAAATGTATATATTTTTTCCTGAATGTGCCCCATGGTACTGTTCTACGAATATATATATATATATATATATATATATATATATATATATATATATATATATATATATATAGCTAACTAAATTATAAAGGGAGGGTTGAATAATTTAATCAGACTCGTAAACATTGTCATATATTAAACAAATGTACATCATACATCTATCTCTTTTAGATTCGTGAACTTACTGTAATATTTAGTTAAATAATGTAATTTAAATATATCTATCTATCTACTTAAATTTGTATAATAAAGCGTAGATAACATTTGTAATGTAAAACATAAAGTTTTTACCATTTAATATATATATAAAAACTGTTATTGCACTAAGGTTAACTAAAGCTTACCATCTTTTTATTTAGATATTATACGTGCCTATTAAACAATACCAAGGACGTAAAACAGCGCACTTGGCAGTGACCTTGAATCGATTCATAGCAAATTAATAATTGTATGAAGGACGTATGGATAAATGAGTATAACTAATCAATCAAACTTTTCAATTAAATACTTTCTTGGAATGTGTTAATGAGGATAAAAACTTACGTGTAGAGATCATCCTCTATGTTAGATGAAGTCGCCTCTACGAGCACCGAGCAACTCATAGTAATTGTTTTTATATCACTGTTCACTCAAATCTTTATAGGGCCCCATGGCGGTGATGCCTCGGCCGGTGATGGAGACGAAATAAAAGAATGAGCTGCACTTTTCATTTTACACGGAAGAGAAATTGTTTATGACATTTAGAAGCAGACTTTTCGGATTGAAATCAGAAAAGCCTAGGGCAGAAATTCTACACGATAACGTTGGTGGGACGTCAAGCGTTATATTGAACGCAAACTTCTGCGATTTTCACTATCGTCCCTAAGAGATAATGCTGTGACATTATTAAATTATTTTATAAGTCAAATAGAGTGATAAAAATGTCCTTCACGCGATATCCCGTAGGGTAGGAAAAGCAGAGGGAACACGGGAACCTAGTGTTACGACACTCAGATTCCATTAAGACACCGTTCCCCACTTTCTTCGGATTTCGGAGCCAATACCGTACCAGAGCGATGAAATGAAAATATAAATCCACTAAACAATATCACTTATTAGTATTCAAAATAAAAACTTTCTCACTTTTCACGTTATTAATAAAACTAAACCATTACTAATTCCCGGTAATAACGATTAAGTCATGTCAAATTATTGAGTATTACAAAAATAAAATACATATTGATGTTCTTACAACGTCACATCATTTTTCTAAGTCCGTAGTTCGCATGCGCAACGTTAACCTTGAGAGCACTTCCCGGTTCACGGACGGAATCTGTCACCTGCCTTCTAGGTCAATGTGTTACGCCTACCCCAAAGCGAACTGTGGCGAGTCGATACCGAGCAGGGAGCACCGAGACGAACAATACGTCAACAAACATTAAAATCGTGTTAAGTTTGTCTGTATATAGGTACTTTCTTTGAGATGTAAAGATTTGTATATTCTTGTGTATTTTTGTTAATCATCATTTATATTCTTGTTTCATTAAAAATAAATGTTGATTTTCAGTTAAAGTTGCTGGAAGTTTTGGTCAGAATTATGTTTCACTAGACAAAATATCAATTACTTAGACGTACAGCTAAATAATTTCGAAAATTAATATATCACGTTAGATTGCTTAACAAATAGTTTACTACTTATACATACATATGAAACTAATATAAGTTTTTTTTATAATCATAATAATACTAGGGATATTATTTACCTTCGTCATTTTACAGATTATTTTCCAATAGTTACTCATTTATACATTACAAAATTTTATGAAAAATATGAAGTACCTTATAATTAGATTCGATTATGCACAATTCGAGGCCGTTGTCGTCAGTTTTGCTTATTTAATTATCCGCTAAAATTAAGGCTATTGGAGCGACACCTATAGGTATAGGACATTCAGCTGATATTATTTAGTATAACCCGGATAATGGCCGTCTGATATTTAACTAGGATTAATAAAGATTACTTTTTTAAATAATCAATATTAAGTAAGTACCTACTCTGGAACATGCTACATGGAAGTAAATTTTTAAAATCCAATGAAATATAAATAAATTTAGTAAATTATTTTTCTCCGTCTAAGTAAAAACAAAATAAAATTTTATAATAACCTTAAAGTATACCTGACTAATAAATTAATTCAGAGTAGGTGTAAAAATAGGAAATGGCATTAACATTCTTAACATTTCCATTTTCTATTTTACCCAATGTCGAGAAATTGTATTTTGTGATGAAAACCTAGGCATCACTTTCTTTTTACCGGACGAGAAAGATGAGTATAACTTGAATATATCTAATCATCACTTATATACTGAGACCAGTCGTGGCGCAGGGGCACAAAGTGTGACTGTAAAACCGACTGGTTGTAAGTTCGATCCACACTCGAGGAGATGAAATATTTATTTAAATTTTATATTTCCATGTCTTCGCTCTGGTATCGAGGCAAAGCGTGGCGTTGAGTTCTATCAATACGCAATGCCTCCAGAATTCGGCAAAGTGGGGAACGGAGTGTCTTAACACTAGGTTCCCTCTGCGTACCCTGCACGAAGCTGATTTTTTTTGTTTTATCACTTATATAGGGATGGAACCTACAAACTTTGCGTCTACAGTAAGGTACACTTCCCAGCTGCGCCACAACGGTGACAATTACATTAATTTTCAAAAATAATTGAATTGTCACCATACGTAAACAATTATATCTCGAATTAGTAATATTATTATTAATATATATATTGCACAAAATATAAAGCATCCATTCTCAACACACTATGAATATGAAGTATGAAGACACTGCAAAGTCTACTATGTTCATTTAGAACTCACGACTGTCGCCTTACATGGATATTTATAGTCCCAATTTTCGTTCCCATCTTCGTAGTTTCAAAAGTGCACTAAATTGAAGTATGAACACATTACACAACAACACTTTAGACACGCAGCAGCGTGTTTCATCAAATATATTAAATCATAAATGAAGTCACTAATAGTATCTAAGCTCTTCAATTTACCCTCTTAGTTACGGTTATTCTTATTATAAACAAAAAGCGGGTATTTCAGTCAGAATATTAAGAATTCACTTAATAAAAAATAATTTTGTTACAATCTCTCTCCATGGTTTGTGAGGAGTATAGTCATATAGTTTAACTGATTTTACGAAATTAATAATAATATATATACTTATACAATTATACAAATTACATTTAGAAAATCTTAAAATAAGTTTTTCATAATAAGTAAAACAATATATTTATATAGGTACTTAGAAATTCCACTAATTCCACTTTAGTTATTGTAGTTATGTTACAAATTAAGTTAAATTGAAACATGGATGCGAACAAAAATTTATTATGCCTCGCTATCGTGATATGGATTCTTGTCAAAATAAATTAATATATAATTTATGCTGTTTACGCAGGAGTATTTAGAATTATTGAAATCGGTACATTATTTTAAGTTCAAAGTTAAACTTATGTTATGTGCAACGTCATAAAAATAGTCACGATATTCGATATCGTTTTATGGAATATGAACAGGATTGTAAGGTGGTATTGTTCATTTGTTATTTCTTCTATTAATCAAATCTAAACATTTGATTGAAATTAAAAAATCAATAAAGAGCCAAAACATAATACGACTGAATCAATCTAAGATACTTGAAGAATTAAACTTGATGAAGAATCATAGAAGTCCAATTAAAATATAATAAGTAATCAAACCCTGTCTTGTGGAAAGATGCTGAAGACGATACATTTTCCAGTGCAGTTGACATAGACCATATGATATTATATTATAGCGACTATTGTTTCCCGTATATAAATAGGACATTATTAGATCTTTTCTAATAAAAGTAAAATATCCAATTTGTGACCACCCTCTTGGTAGATTATATATATAAATAGTTAATATAGCACATAGATTAAATTTAAGCTAAGATCAAGGGAAACCGCTAGTTTTATTGAACTCTTTTTAAATTAGTCCTTTAGTTTAAGTATTTCAAACCATTTCTTTGTTTATGCCTGTTCTGTACTCTATACTTGAGAAATGACATTTGAATATTGACAGATGACATTTGTGACGACACGACTGCGACGGGGTTTTTTTAATTTCTTGGAAATGCACATCACAGTACTATGTCATGCGATTCTTGTTAGTTTCTATTTGCCATTACTTGTTATGGAACACTAAAAATATTTCCTCCTAATACATTTTTAGTTAGTTTTATAAAATGCTTCCATAATTTTGTTTAATGCAAATCTATATCGATTCGATATTGAGTGAATATGACAACAGTGTAAATACAAATCTAATATTGATGTCCTCAAAAATTATGGAAACACGGTATTACGAGGGATGTGGACGTGAAGGTCCCATTCGATGTATATTTCTAGGGGAATTTCATCCAGTCGCAGGACCTAAGATTTCATGTCAGGTGAGCTTTTTTTGTAATTTTCTAGTTTATAAATATTTTAAAAACTTAATTCAAAGTATATGCCTATATATGTTCAATAGAAGTTGTTATGAAAAAAATATGTTAAAGGTGTTATTAACTTTATTGTTTAGCAATAATTGCTAATTGAACATATATGATATACTGTTTAAACTGATTGATGAAATCATAGTAAAAAATATATGTTTTTTTTTATCTTCTGTTTTTTATATGATTATGAAATATTATTATTATGAAATATAAAATTCAAAGGTCTATCTGAATAAACTTGGGAAAGCTGCACCAGCATAGCTTTCTATCCAAAATAGCTACACACCAAATATTTAGTCTCTTACGATTTATGGGGGAAACAACTCTTAATGTAATTTTTTTTTAGTATCTATCGAAAATATAAATTTGTGAAATTTAATTAGAATGTGGCTATTCTATAAGCTTATTGTTATATATTTTTTTGGATTTTTGGGATATTATAAGTTGTAAAAAAAAAATTTTTTTGAGTGCCACCACTCCATTAATTGACACTTACCGTTACTATACATATTATGTACCAATTAGCTAACTATTGTTACAAAAAATCAAATAGTAAAATATGTCTCAAAATAAAAACCATCTTGAGACATTGCAACTGCAACTGCATTAAGCAAGCACAACATGCGCATAACAAATTCTATAAGAGATATTCCTGTTATCATACATACAATCTAATAACGTTTCAACCTTTTACCTTTTTAGTAAACAGGTAAACAGTGTAAAAACTGAGCCTAACAATGTTTTAAAAAGCTTTAAATGCTATGTTTGTTTTGACAAACGAGTATGTTGAGAAGCAAGAGATTAAACAAAATTTTTACAAAGATGTCAGTTAAAAAGTACAACATATTTTATAAAGGTGTCAGTTAAAAATAATTATTTAAAAAGTTTTTAACTGGTCTACTAGAATGTTCAGCAGTTTATCTGTCAAAATAAAAACACATCTTACACTTGCACTTAATTTTCGATAAAAAATATTATAAAAAGATGTGTAATGGATACTTGAGATGTGTACAAAAACTGTTTTACTTGAACAGTAATACTTATTGACTGTCATATTAAATATAACCCAAATTTGAACATACATAAATCTTTATACTAATGTTTTTACAATTTATAATATTCCATAAAATAAACACATTCTTCATAAAAATGTAGTCAATTGGTAGCAAGAAATAAACTTTTACATTGAGAATTGTTACCCTCATAACTCCCTTACTTTTCAGATAAAAAACGATTGATGATTATCCTACTAGCCTTCAAGAGTTTCACTTACAAATGAGTGGTTATTTTCTGATATTAACTGTTTATAATGTTTATTCTAGTTTCCAGAAGATTATGTGTCTAAGGAACTTTTTGATGCTATAAGTGCTTATATCATTCCAAAACCCCAAATACAAAAATGTACAATGACAATGTAAGTCATATTTACTTTGTTTTCTTTAAAATTAACACATAAGTTAGAAAAAATCATTAACATTCATGTGGTCACAGTTAATCCTTTAATTAGTTGCTATTAAACATAATAAATTATTGCAAAAAAACTTACCTAAGTGAAATCTAATAATAACTATATAAATCACTCAGCCAGTCCCATATACATTAATCAAAAGATTTGCATTATCTCAGAAATTCTTTAAAAAAAAAAAAAAATGAGAATAAAAGTAAAAATTAGAAAACAAAAATAAGGCACAGACAAACTAAATCTATGGTGTAAAAAAAGTTAAAACCCAATAACCTGCAACTGCCACATTTGGACATTAAGTTGTTAGTCAAGAGTGAAAGACATTGGCATAAACTCATATGTTTTGCAAAGCTATCTCTCTAGAGATCCTATTTTATAATGGAACGCGATCCTGAAGTGTGGATGAGTGCCTTATTAGATGTTTAAAACTAACTAAACTAACTGCATTCATTAATTTGCAGGCAAGCATTTATATATATATATATATATATATATATATATATATATATATTGATATATACTTAGATATTATAAAAAAATATTTGTGTTTGTAGAAATGCCCTTGGACACAAAATAATAGGCTACCCAATCAGAATTGATAACTCAAGATATGAAAGGAATATGTATCTGTTCAACTTATGCTTTGTCTGTGATAGCTGGTCCAAGACTGTGCAATATGAACCTGTGGTCAAGAAACTTGGTGAACATTTGGTAATTTTTAAAAAAAAAATATAATATAAAGTTATGATTTATTGATCTTAATGGCTATTGTCGTGCACTTGGGCGACGTCAAACTGTAAATACAATGGTTGTGGATCCGGATGAATTGTGGAATTAATTATTTTTATTTACCTGCTCTGATAAGAAGACAGTGGTGTTGAGTTTTACCACTAAATACGCAATTGGATTTGACAGGTTTTTATTTGTCTATTTTGCTAGAGGCGGCATACACTAAAGCAACAAAAGCAACTTGACACTTTTTACCGTTTTTTTCCGTCTTTTTTTTGAGATATTGCTTCTCCAGTTGCGGAACTTAACGTTACGTTTTACCATAGTGAGGAAATAGACGTTCTCCCGACTGTGACAGATGTTGACCCACTACGCCGCGATAGCCCCTTAACAGCATTAAATAAATTGTATCTAATTATAATTAATTTAGACAATCATGGAAGAAGAGACCCGCTTTGTGTCAAGTGGATCAACTAAGCTGCCAACACTCCTCGCCCATTTGTTACATGATCTTAATACATATAGAAAAGCTACTTTAGTTGGTATGTATCTATTCAATTTTCTAGTTTTATAAGACTTACCTTAAAATTATTTCTTTTTGTAATTTTTTTTTGCTTCACGCTGTATCCGGAACCAGCAGACACTTTGTTCTCCGAGAACCGCTCAATTTGCGAACTATTGCGTGTATAGTGGCGGATTTTAATGCTTTTTGCGTTGTTACCAGAGCAAGAAAATGAAAACTATTCTTTCCACTAACAGGCAATATTAAAACGAAAGGGTTTTATTAGTTTTTAGTTTATTGATTAATATTAATAATGTTGCTAGAGGCCAGTCGTGGCGCAGCGGCACATAGTTTGACTGTAAAACCGACTGGTTGTGGGTTCGATCCCCACTCGAGGAGATGAAATATTTACTTAAATTTATATTTCCATTTCTTCGCTCTGGTGTCGAGGTAAAGCGCGGCGTTGAGTTCTGCCACTCAACACGCAATTTCTTCAGAATTGTAAATAAGTTGAGGCTGTTGTAGCACAGCGGCAGCGGAATTATTTTAATTTCCTAGAATCAAGACAAAACGCTATGTTAAGATCTGCTTCAACATGCAAAGTCTGGAAGAATTCTGCGGTGCGCGGGTAAACACTAAAAACGCAGGAGTAATTCAACGCTGGATTCCCTCCATATACCCTATCATATGCGGAAAAAAGAGTGAAAGTAAAAAAAAATGCAATATTAAAACAATTCCAATGTTCAATGTTGTTTCTTATTAATTATTGCCAGAAGGTGACACCGTGATGCATCTAAAAGTGCTTGAAGTTCGTAAAGACCCTTCCCCCGTACACGACTTCGATGTACCTGTACTAGTAGCGTCGGTGGGGTTGCCTCGGCCGGGCCGGCCGCCCAGGACCGTACCGCAGGAGGGCGCTGAGCTTCAGAGCCAAGAACACCTAGACGTAGAGGACGAAGAACCGTTCGAAGTGGACATGGATGCGGATTGGGATCTCACAACACGACAAGTGATTTTTTTCAAATATGGTCTAAAATTAGGTTTTTTGAACATTTGCGCATTGATCATTCAAGTAGACAATAATCAAAAGTAAGAAAAATGCCATCTACAGCTAATTATAGGGCTGCTACGACTATTGTATTTTTTATTAGGCGATTAGTACAAAAGTCAATGTGTTTTACAAGGCTATTTAAGTTCAAATTAATTTTTATTTAAGTCATTGCCTGAGGCCAGTTTTGGCGCAGGGGCACAAAGTGAGACTGTAATTGCTACTGATTGTGGGTTCGATCCCCACTCGAAGAAATTAAATGTTTATTTAAATTTATATTTCCATTTATCGAGTATCGAGGTATCGAGGCACAGCGCGTCTTTGAGTTCCACCACTCAACACGCCTCCAGAATTAGGTGGAAAGTGGTGAACGGAGTGTCTTAACACAAAGTTCACTCCGCACACAGCAGTGTAGACAACCCTGCTGTGTGCGGAATACAGCATGAAGCTGATGATAATTTAATATTTATCTATAGTATATTTAGGAAGTGTTTACAAAATTTTGTAAAACGAATTAAAATTGTGGTACAGAAAGTCTTGAGTCTATAAAAACAAAGAAAATAGTAAATTAAATAAATTGTATTCTATTTTATAGTACAATAGGCACTTGTATTAACGTTTTATAACCTTTTCAGCTTCTACCACATATAAATGGATATAATCATGTGTCAAAAATAGCAGCCGACACTAATGTGGAAAAAACCCTTGTCAAGTCTTGTATACAAAACTTGGTGTATTATGGAGTGGTATGTTTACCAATGCATTCTTAAACAACATTGCAAAATATATAAGACTTTTTTTTGTTGTTAACAAAAAGTATGTCTATAATTAAAACATACTACACAGAGGAGTAAAATGTATAACTTGTATTATAACATATAAAATATAATAACAGTATCAATATTCAATATTTTTTTAGGCTCACGCTGTATTCCACATATGACATAGAAGACCTAGTAAAGACACTTCTCCCATTGAAATGAATATAATTCGTTTTCTCGATTCATAGTCCCCTGTCCACATTGAGAGGCTGTGCTGCTACGCCACAACTGCTTCTAAAATTCTATAAAGTTTTAAAATACACAAAATGTCTCAAAATTTGGGCGGAGTGTCTTGAACATTAGGTTCCCTCAGCTTACTGCAAAGTATAAGTGGGATACATCGTGAAGCTAAATATAATAATATTATAATTTTTGTTTTTCATAAATTTCAAAGGTAACATTAATACCAGTGCTGAAGTTCAGCAACATGTACCGCGCCACGCCCAGTCTCAGCAGGTTATTTAGCGATCACGAAATGCAAAAATCATGTCTCGCCTTCATCAATAAAGGCTGTGAGGATAAGGAGAAGGTTTATATACATTTAATAATATTTTTATGGTGTATGGTATGGAGGCCGTCGTGGCGCAGTGGCACACTGTAACTGTAACTGTAGACGTAACGGTTGTGAGTTTGATTTTCATTCGGAGGAATAATATATTTAATTTTTTCATTTTTTTGCTCTAGTAACAAAGCAAACATTGGGTTCCGCCATTTTAACTACAATGCCTCGAACGGTGGAAGGTGGGGGATGAACTATCAAAACACTAGGTTACAGTAGGTTCCCTCTGCCCACCATGCTATATGTGGCAGATAGCGTGCAGTAAATAGATAGTGAAAGTAGAAGATAGTGTATGTTGTTGTGTTTTTGGACCTTTCTGTGTAAAAAATTCTGTGTAAATGTTCTTGTTCTATAACATTCAATTCAATATTTTATACATTTTCTAAAACACTTTTCTGTTTTAAAGTAGAAAAACACTTTAAAAACATATTATAATAGTTTTGTTGTTCACAGCCGGTGCTATCAGATGTGGTCGGTGTGCTCTGCTCCCTCCAGCAAGGCACCACGCTGCGCGCGGTGTGCGAGAGGTACTTCCCGACGGCCGGCGCGCCGTTCGACGTGCGACGGCTGGTCGTCTTCGCACAAATACATGGCCTTGTCAAATGTTTGAAAAGGTACTTTCTTTTTTTTTTTATATATAATAGAATAGATGATTGAAATTTAGTGTTGAGGCACTCTGTTACCTGCTTTCCGTCCAATTATAGAGTCATTGCTTGTTGAATAGCTGAACTCTATGGCTTGCATTTATGATTCATTTTACCCGTGGGAATCAAACCCACAACAGCCGCTGCGCTATGACTGTCTCAATAGATAATTTCATTAAATATGCATGTAATATTTGGGTTTTGATAATTTTATTTCAACCAATTCATTAGTATATTTAGTTAAAAAAGCAAATGCGAAAACGTTAATAATACCATAACAAAGCGAATTGCTATAGAACCTTACAACACTAGCTGCAATAGCGAAATAGCATTTTCTTATGCTGGCGAATTGTTTACATATAAGTAATTTTAAGACCCAAATATTAGAATATAATACAAAATAAAGCAGAGACGTCATTTTATTTCAGATATCCAGTGTTTATACGTAACCAAACGCGGCCGAACGGGTTTAACCCTCGCATGGACACACTGCTCGGCCTCCGACGGCTCTTCACCGGAAAACACAGTACTGATGAAATATGTTGTCTCGCTAGAGTGGACATGGCCACTCTTGAACAAATCATTGAGGACGACCCTAATGTGGCTATAATATGGAGGTAAATGAGGACTATCCAGGTATTCAATCTATCAAGTATCAAAATTTGTCAATCCATAGTTATAAAGAGAAGAAAATGTTTCTTTGATAGGTAATTAAGTATTCAATATTCATGCTTCAAATATAGATAATATTGACATATTTAAATTGTTTATTAACACAATCAAACATCAAGAATTGTCAATCCATTATACTAAAATTAAATAATTACTTTAACATTTTAAATATAGATATTAAATTTGAACTCACATGAAACTTTTAAATAGAGAGGACTTTCAGTAAAATATTATAACTAATAATGAACACTGTCAAAAAATTATTTAACAATAAAACAACTATCATTTCAATATTTTCTTAATTCTCTACTTGGCATTGTTGCTTGGTTACATCCATACAAATAGTATAAAAATACCATCGACCCAGTTTATTATATTTTATTTTATTATTAACTTTTTATTTTATTTTTAGCAATATTGAGAGATGCTATTCTGATGTTGTTACATATATTATATGACTTGTATGTAATACACAGAACATTAATAATTAATAATTTCACCAGTTGAATATTGAAAACTATTATATAAATAAACATATTAATTATTATATTATTATTCCCATGTGTAAACTACTTAAGTGATGTATAATTAAAGCATTCTTTAAAGCGATTCAACACACGTCTACAGTCCGCGAGGTCTACGCTGAGCTTTACTTTTGTGTGTGTGTGTTTATATATAGTGTAGGTGTGATGTCAAGCGCGGCGCGTCTTTTGCTTGGCCTGAACTGGTTTATAAACCGGTCTACACTAGTTTATAAACCAGTCTACACTAGTTTATAAACCGGCCTACACTTGTTTATAAACCGGCCTACACTGGTTTACAAACCGGCCTTCACTGGTTTATAAACCGACCTACACTGGTTTATAAACCGGCCCACACTGGTTTATAACCAATCTCTATCACAACCACCTCTACATTAGGTGGTTGTAATAGAGATTGGTTGGTCAGTTCTTGTTGAAATAACGGAACGATTCGTTATTAATTCAAAAAACACATCAGACGGGAGCGAAAATTACGAGGATACAATGTCCGATGTAGAAGAATTTATGGTTGGGGCTTGTCTTTTAGAGACACTCAAAAAAATTGCGCAGTCGTCCAGCTTAAGCCTCGCGCACTGTACTTGTTACAAGTACTTAAAATACTTTAAACAAAGCATTTTAAATACTTGTTTAGAAAAAACTTTAAAAAATCTCTACAATATGCTATGAGATTATAAAATTTTAAAAGGTAACATACTTAATTGCAATCGCACTCTTCTTTAGTCTTTATAGTAACCTAAATTGATATTTGACTTTCAATTTGCACGCTGAATAAATATATATAACATGTTTATAATAAATATATGTTTGAAATTGAATTTAATTCTGCAGTGCGATTGTATTTTTATAATATCTATGTCTCACAGCTTTACAGAGACATCTTAAATAAAAAAAATAACAAATCTTTTAAAAGAAACTGCCCAATAATATTCAAGATTTGTCCAAGTTTAGTTTCTGTTAGAAAATTTAAATTTATATTATATATTTTTTTAATTTTTACATTTGGGGATTTGTTGTTTTTATGCTATTAGAAATAATTAGAAAAAAAAATATTGTTAATTGCCGTAGCATGCAAGCAAACAGCATGTGACTTATTTTTTTATTATGTCACATTAGAATTACAAATTATTTTTTTTATTTAACTAATTATGTTTTCTTCTTTTTTTTTTACTTTACTTTTATACACGAACAGTATTTAATTGGAACACCCGATACTTATTTATTTAAGTGAATTAATGTCTCGGTCATTATTATTGTATTAACAATGAATATACAACATATTCATTGAATTTCAATATTTTAAACTCTATTTAATAAATTGTTAGACAACAATAAAAATGGACATTAGCATTTTGTATGTTTTATTGTAATGTAAGTGGTTGGCTGATACTAGTGCAGCTGTTGTGAAGTGTGTCATGACCTATATTCTGTGACAAATAAATCTTGCTAGTATAGCACGGTTGACGAGTCGTGGCCGCCCTGACCTTCGGTTTTCTGATCATTGTTCAGTAATAAAAGTCCTAAAATAAAATTTGTGCAGCGATCTGCAGTTAACTTCTGGTCGGCCAAGATTCATCGATCGTACTTTACTTAAAATTAACTTTATGTTTTGTGTCATTTTCATATATAATTGCAATTGACAATTAACCAACAAACTTTTGTGATATTTTTTTTTGGTAAATTCCAAAAATTTTAAATACTTTCCATATCAATTGACACTTGTTTATTCTAATCGTACATCGAGAATTAACAATATTCTAAATATATTAGATTGTAAAGATGTTAGTGTCCATTTATTCTTAACATAATCTAAATGTATTGTCAGTGATATACTTTGTGTAATGTATAGAGTTCATATTAAACATAGCGATAATATTGTATTTTGTATAAATATTTGACGTATATAATAATATGTAAGTCATTTTTATACATAACTTTCATGCACATTTTTGATTTTGAAGTGAATGCCACATTTCTGTTAGCTTCCATTGCATAACTAATAATTAACTTATTATTATTCTACACACTGCCATATTTTGTGTGAAGGCTTCAGTCAAATTACTACAAAATTTTGCATGTGAGCGAAGGAAAGATCTCTAGTGATTCGTGACTTTTTTTGATTTAACAAATTTTGTCACGTCACTGCCTGGTAATATGTAGTATTTCTTTCGCCTTGCGGTCGCTGGACGACGTTCTTTTATATAGTACAATCGATACGTGCCTTTTAATTGTAAAAGTTGTTATCCAGTGAAGTAACATTTTGTAGCTGTGTGCTTGTTCTATTACACATGTATTTGGCGAAGTACGGTAGCTTTTAACAATTTTTTTTTTACGTATTTTAAAAAAATATGCAATCAATGCTTTAGCGAGTTGACACGAACTATGAAACAATAAATGAAGAGCTTAATGCGTTTTGAATATTATATTGAATCGTGACAAATTAATGAATCGAAATTGAAACTAACATAAATATATTGATATGATTAAAAATATGTCAAACTTGCTATAGTATTCGGCGTTAATGAAACTAAAATTATATGATAAAATAAGTTCCTTTCTATATTCAAAAACTTTTTAAATATAACAGAACTTAACGCGAACACTCGCGTCGTGCAGTATTATTGTATTTAGGGTTTCTCTTCGAATTTATGATAAGATAAAGCACGCAGTTTGTCATTATAATTTATCATCTTTTCATTTGAACGTCCACCTCAATTTACTTTTATTACATTTGATTTTGAAATAATTCCCACTACATTATAATACTTTTATTTATTTATTTTTGTATGAAAAGTATTTTTTTATATGACAGACTGTGTGCACTCATGTAGACTGTTGTGTACTTATCGATCGTTTAAGTATTTATTTTTAGTACAAAATAGTTGAAGCGTCTAGTATTAAATTGTCTTGTGTTTATTTTAGAGGTATGTCAGGAACCGCTTTCAAATTATTTTCAATAGAATTCACGTAAATGATTGTTATAATAAGGGTCTTACGTTATTTTTTTGTATCGGTTGGTATCATGGAATAAAATTTTTATAATAAATGCATTTTAGTTTTCCTTTCATCATATTAATTTATAGTATAGTATTTATTATAGAACTTACCAGTATTAGTTTATTATAGGTCAGCTTCACGCTGTATCCCTCACACAGCAGGGTAGGCAGAGGGAACCTAGTGTTATGACACTCCGTTCCCCACTTTCTGCCGAATTCTGGAGTCAGTGCGTGTTGAGTGGCAGAACCCAACGCCGCGCTTGACCTCGATACCAGAGCGAAGAAATGGAAATATAAATTTAAGTAAATATTTCATCTCCTCGAGTGGGGGATCGAACCCACAACCAGTCGGTTTTACAGTCACACCTCGTGCTACTGCGCCATGACTGGCCTCATATATTATAGGTGAATTTATTTTTTATAGATATATGTATATATTGGCTAAGCTGACGAAAACAACACAAATACTAGAATACAATAGTGAAAACAGCATTGAAATAGGTTAAGCCGTTTCTGTAATTCGCGTTTATTTTTTTTTTATATTTAACTTAACTTAGCTTCACGCTTTATCCCTAGCGGGGTAGTCAGAGAGAACGGAGCGCCAAACGCTACGGTCTCTACATACCTCTTTCGCCTCGTCCACTGTCATCAACCTCTTCATACATACCCT
>DWLH01000611.1:0-18226 GCA_018249795.1 Heliconius telesiphe telesiphe
CCATGTTTGATCATCTCGGCAGTAACTCCATCTGCTCCCGCTGACTTACCACATTTCAGACTTCGTATTGCACTCTCAACTTCTTTTACACTGATTTCGCCATCAGCTACATCAAGACTCAGCGTTTTGCTGTTACTTGAGACTGAGGCGTCATCACATTCATACATCTCCTTGTAAAATTCCGCCCAATTCAAGAATTCAATACCTTTTTGGCAGAAATATTTTTTTTGTAATGGAATGAAATATTTGAATATATTATATCAACTATAGAGTTGAGCAGAGTTTGCAGAGACTGTCAGGGTTGTACGTTCGATTTCTACTCGGGAATTAATTATTACTTTACCTACTACTACTTATACGTTGAATTCCGCTACTCAACACACAATGCTTTGAAAATTGGGCGGAAAGTAGAGGAAGTAAGGTCTTCAGGAAACGAGGAGTCTCTATTTATTTCTGCTATATGCAGGAAAAAAGTTTGGAATCAGATATATTCCCTTTGCTACGAAGGCGTTCATTTTTAATTTTATTTACCAAAATATTTTCTTATAAAATAATTAGTCAACTAAAATAAAGGTTTTAAAATACATAAAAACACATTAACCTTTAATATTCGCTATATTAATACCTCTAAAAATTAACTAGAATAATAAAAATACATGATTAAGCTGACGAATGTATCCGTTCTAATGTAAATTAGTTCAACTAATTAGAACACCATGTATATGATTATGTAGATACATATTGCATATACAGCAAGGACAACGGATATGACTGATCGACATTGAATTGAGATTAACATATTTTTTCTAACATCTAATCAATTATCTTTATACTAAAAAACTTTTAAAGCTTTAAATGGTAGGAATATAAAAAATAGCTTTGTTAAAATCAGCTTCACGCTGTATTTCGCAGACACCGGAGAGGTAGCCTAGTGTTGAGACACTCCGTTCCTCATTTTCCGCCGAATTCTAGAGGCATTGCGTTTTAAGTAGTGGAACGCAACGGTGCGCTTTGATTCAACACCAGAGCGAAGAAATGAAAAAATATAAATTGAAATAAATATTTTATTTCATCGAGTGCGGATCGTACTCACTTGTTACTAGACTAGTTGCGTTTACACACACATGTGCTCCAACGCCACGACTGTTCCTCAAAGTCTTTGTTAAATATTCGAAAAAAATTTTTTCCAATTGCCACAAAATTTATACAGGTCCATCTCTGATGCATACCCTATGCAATGAAAAAAGATTTATGAAAATTGTACTATTAAGTAAAAATTAAATCGAGAAACATTCCGTATGTTAAATATCATATGAACACGTTGAACTGGGAACCACTCTCGGGTTTCTAGCAAAAAAAAAACAAGTGAAATATTTTATTAGCTTGGGTTATCTAAGTATTTTTTTATATATATTTTCTTTTGAATTAGATTATACGACATGTAAATCGATTGCCACGGCGATATTTGCTTTTAGTTTTTGCTATCCCACTTAGCAGGATTATTAGCAGGATAGACGGTTGTTGACACTCGCACGCAGCCAAAACTAGGGTGGTAGGGCGTTCCCTACTATCCACTCAAGTTTTGGCTGCGTTACAGCCATACTACTTAGTAACTACCACAGTCTTAAGAAATTTGAATCAGCTTTACGTTTTATCCCGCATACACGTTAAGATGCTTCGTTCCTCACTTGCCAACGACTTTTTCGAGGTATTGCGTGTGAGTTCAACGCCGGGCTTTGGTCCTTTGCCGGAACGAAGAAATGATAATATTAATAAATAATAATTCATTTCACCGAGTGAGGATCGAATCCATAACCGTCGCGCTCACACACTTGTGTACCTGCGCCACGTCGGATTTAAGAACTTCAATTTTACTTTTTTCCATACTCTACTCATAAAAAACAGCCCAGATGCAATGATACTTAGAACAAGATATATAAAGAGATACAAAACGCGGATATCAGCTTTTGAACGCACACCAGTTGACCTTCAAAATCGATAGTGCTGTAAAGGTTCCTACATACTTACCTGTTATACAAGTATAACTACGCTAACGGAATTAAGTTTCCTGCGGTTGTAGCTAGGTCAATAGAATATGTAAGGACATAAGTAACTTATATTGAATAAATTATTATATGTTTTTTTAGCTTTTTTTTATATATGTAAAGCAGGGTAGGCAGTGGGAACCTAGTTTCAAGACACGTTCTCCACTTTCTAACTAATTTTCGACACATTGCGTGTTGAGTGGTAGAACTGAAGTATTTTAAACTTAGTCATAGATATATAAATCTTTCTGCTCTATTTCCATACAATTTTGGAAGTAGGAAATTCATTTCTCTGAGTGGAAATCGAACTCACGACCGCCACTTTTACAAGAAAAAACTCCTAGAAAAAGGCAGTATAAAAAAAGAAATCTTCATAAATGGTAGAATTTACTCGTAATTAAACATAATAAAAATACATCCTTTCAACCAACCATACATCAACTAATTAGCTTTTACTTTATATGTACATATACAAAAAATGAAATGATTTTAATTTTTTAAAAAATGTTGAGATAAAACTATCAGCTTAGAAATTTTAAATAAGTTTTAAATTATACATGTTTTTTTATAAAGAATAAATGTTCTTTATAATTAATTCGAGTTTGAGGTCGTCGTGGTACAGCGGCAAAATATGTCACTGTAAACGTAACGGTTGTGGGTTCGATTTAATATCCAGGGGTATTTAATAATTCTCATTTTCTCGGTCTGTGTAATAAAGGGCAGTTTTGAATTCCGCAACACAACACAAAATGTCTTGAAATTTAAGCAGAAGGAGAGAAACGGATGGATTGGAGGAAATGAAGTATTTAATTTTCTTTTATTTCCTCGCTCTTTAGCAAACGAGGCAAAGAGCGGCATTCACAGAGTTCCGCCACTCAACATAACTAACTAGTTCAATAATTTAACGTACTAGGTGCCCAGGTTCCCTCTGCCTAACCTGTTATGTGCAAGTTACAGTCTGAAGCTATAAAAAAGTTAACTTAACTTCACGCTTTATCCCTAGCGGAGTAGTCAGAGAGAACGGAGCGCCTTACGCTACGGTCTCTACATACCTCTTTCGCCTCGTCCACTGTCATCAACCTATTATACATGCCCTCCGGGGGGTCCTCATGCTTTTTACGTGACATTCCTCCAGCTGTAAAAAACATACTGTATATTTATATGTAATTTACCAATATTCCAAGTAAAGAAAATTCCAATTAACATCATATTTTTTTTTCTCAGGTCGTCTGCTATTACACAAATTGGTCCCAATACAGAACTAAAATTGGTAAATTCACGCCCGAGGACATCCAGCCAGATCTCTGCACCCACATCATCTTCGCCTTCGGATGGATGAAGAAGGGGAAGCTCAGCTCTTTCGAATCAAACGACGAAACTAAAGATGGCAAGACAGGATTATACGATAGAATTAATGTGTTGAAGAAAGCAAATCCTAAATTGAAGACGCTTCTTGCTATCGGTATGTATTGTTAACAATATTAATAATGAGACAATTGTGACGATAACGCGATAGTTGTGGATTTGATTTCCATTCGGGGTTTTTTTTCCGTACCTGTTATCTAGACAAAAGGCGGGGTTGAGTTCCAAGGTAATTTTATTAGGTTTATTTAATTTTCAAAAAAAAAAAAAAAATAAGTAATAAAATTATAGAATATAAAAAAAACCGTTTGCCAATTCTCCTTCCTTGCTAGTCATATTATGCTAATAAGACCAGTTCATCCCCTTTTAATTTTTTTATTTTTATTTTGGTTTTTTCTCTAGTTTAGTCTATGTATTATTTGTATTAATAAAACAATATATAGACTAGAGTCTAAGTCGATATAATATGAAAAGGTACAATATGAACAAAAGAAATGATGATACCGCTACGCAGCTTTGTGGTCTTTACATACAGCAGAGATCTTAGTATCAGTCTATTCCCTCCCCACTTTCTGCCTAATTTCGGCAAACTGAGTAGCGAAACTCAACGTCTCACTTTGTCTCCGAGAACGGAAAAATAAAAATAATTAAATATAACCATTCCCCAAGTAGCGAATCGAACCCACAACCGTCGCATGTATATTCCCTGTGACTGCACGACGACGTCCTCAATTCAATGATCCCAATAAGGAACCCTAAAAGTATACCACAAGCAACATACGACTTACGATACGTTTTCCCAATCGATTTCCTTAAGGTTACTTAACACATAATAGCTCTAGCTGTGTTACACACCGCAAGGCTGTAAACGATAGTGATGTTAGTTATATATAGATATTTAAGTTATCGATGATTTAGTATTGTCTTATTTGTAATAAAAGCTTTTTTTTATATTAGATAATTAAATATCCTGTGTTGTATAATTTAATTTAATTATATTATTATTTATAAGCGGTTATCCTAAAATTATGTATATTTTACTTATTTTTCAAATAATAATTAATATTAATTTTATTTGAATTTAGGAAAATAAAAAAGTACAATTTTAGTAGTAATATCTTTGGAGTACAGAATTTTTTTAAATTCTAAATCATCGCAATCAAAACATACGAGCGTTTATGCTTTATTTTTACTCGCCGTATAGTCAGAACCTATAGAATAATTTCGGTTGAAATAGAATAATCAAATTTGGCACTAAGTGAGAAGTTACAGTGTAAATAAAGGGAAAAATCATAAAATAAAAAAAAACATCACAAAAAAAATACACACCTATATTAGTAGTTAATTTTATACAAAATTTGTATATATTTCAATCAACTTTTACAAGTACATTTCGCATGGTCAATGTTATCTATGTTAAAATAGTACGGAACCCTCGGTAGGTGAGCCTGACTCGAGCTTACCTTATTTTTATTTATCAATACATGAAAAGGGATATACAATTAAATGATTCTATGAAATTCTATAGTAACCAAACACGTCAGAAAGATTCGCAAAATACATCAACGAGTATCATTAATCACTGTGTTTGGGTTTCCGGTTTCCGCTCGTATAAGTATTTATATTGCAACAATTTTGCTTTTCATTTTTATTTATTACCTTATTAGGAAATTGTGTAATTCTGACATTCATTATATCTTAGATAATTTATAATATGTTTGTTTTAATTAGTTGTATATTATTATTTTTATATTGTGTTATATTTTAAGTAATAAATTAATAATGAACTTTAAGTAAAAGAAGCCTCAAAATTACTAATGTATTGTGTACATTCTACATATTTTATATATGTTTAACTAAACTTTTCTCAAGTGAAATATGAACCCACAACCATCACGTCAGGTTATGTAAAATTAAACATTAGACTTTCTAAAGCAGTACCCGTGACACTCCGTCAGTTCCGGTAATGGTATACTGTTATTATATGACTATTGATTATTTCCTATAGCCTTTAGCGTGTAAAGTTGTATAAATATGCTATCCGCAAATAATTACATATTAACATTTATTAGGGAGCCACAACGCCATGACAGCAGAGCTAGTTCTCTTTAGTTTAATTTATCTCGCATACAACCGAGTAAACACTTCTGGTTTCCTCAATTTAGTGTTAAGACGTTTTGTTCCCTACTTATTGTCTTCGTATTGAGTAGCGGAAATTAACGCTGCATTTTGTCATAGTATTAGAGGGAGGAAATGAGTCGAACCCACAACCGTCGCGCTTATAATCAGATTCTATGCAACTGCACCTTATTATTACTGTAATTTATTACTATTAGAAATCTGTCTAAGTCAATATTTATTATCTAAGGAAATCTTAAAAGCGTTAAGATTTTGTTATATTTTAGATGTTAATTGAAAGTGACTACAATTAAGTAGTCTTAAAAAATAATTGAATAAGTCACTTTTATAAACAGTCATTTGTCATTATTTTATGTATACAATGTATTTTATAAAGCAAGTAGAATGTATTTTACACACAGCAGGGTAGGCATAGGGAACCTAATGTTAAGATACTCCGTTCCACACTTTCCGCCGAAATCTAGAGGCATTGCATGTTGAGTGGCGAAACTCAACACCATGCCTTGCCTCCACACCAGAGCGAAGAAATGAAAATATAAATGTAAATAAACATTCCACTTTCTCGAGTGGGGATCGAACCCACAACCAGTCGATTTTACAGTCACACTTTGGGCCACTGCGCCAATTCTATAGTATTAACTTAATGCTGGTTGGATAAGACGCAGCGTAAGTTTCCGCCACGTTATAATTCTAAAAGATCGCAAAATATTTAATATACATATATAAAATAAACAAATAGAGAAATCGTATTAAAACGAGAAAGAATCTTATTATCGATATAACTACATCACTAACTCATGTGAACACAACTTACCTCTCACGGTACAAAATGCACGATATTTTCACCTACAAGCATTTTCACGGAACTATAAAAACCACAGGAGCGCAACAAAAGGCTTTTGTAGATCTGTAATATAATCGACTTAGGTTTTTGCACATCACTATTTAGGTTAAAAGTAAATGTGTGAAATTACAATTTAAGAATAAAATAGTAACATTATAGGAAAAGTAAAGATTTTCTGTTTTCGCACATATTGCTAATTGAGTGGCGGAACTCAACGCCGCCTTTTGTGTTTCTTTTTATCAATAAGAGGAAATACAATAATTAAATCCCACGAGTGGGAATCGAATCCACAACCGTCCCTCACCCTGCTAACCTGTTAAGCTGTTACTTAAATAATTGTACATACAGCTATTCTAATATAATTTTCTCCATAAAACACTAAGAAAATAAATCGAGTTAAAGTTAATAGGAATGAACAGAGAAGCTGAGGTGCTTAACAAATAAAGAAAGAACGCTATATTAATATTAGCATTGTGTTTTAAATCATTTTATAAGTAGTGCCTTTACAATGAAAGAAGCAATTTTAAAAGTGTAATAATCTAGTTTGAGACCAGTCGTGGCTCAGGGGCACAAAGTATGACTGTAAGTGCGATTGGTTGTGGGTTTGATCCCTACCCGAGGAAATGAAATATTTATTAATATTTCCATTTCTGCTGTAGGCTTCTTTTTTTTTAGATTTATGCTGTATGTATCACATAGCAGGGTAGGCAGAAGGAATCTGGGAACTTAGTTTCAAGACACTCCATTACCATTAAAACACTGCCGTTTCGTAAAGCCGTGCTTTGCTTCGTATAGGAAAATCTTATTTTTTACCGTTCCCGTAATACGCTCCCCTACATTACCTTACTCACTAACATCACAAATTTCAACTTTTTTAACTTTAGTAGTATTTTTGTTTGCGTGTTAGCTTTTTTAAATATTTTTCTGTTATTACAAATTGTTTTTTTTACAGGTGGCTGGTCTTTCGGTACCCAAAAGTTCAAGGAAATGTCCGCAACAAGATACTCCCGACAGACTTTCATTTACTCCGCCATACCTTACATGAGGGAACGCAACTTCGACGGCTTGGACGTGGACTGGGAGTACCCTAAAGGAAGCGATGATAAGAAAAACTACGTGTTGCTACTGAAAGGTATTTATTTTTGTATAAAATAATAAATAAATCAGCTTCACGCTGTATCCCGCACACAGCAGGGTAGGCAGAGGGAACCTAGTGTTAAGACACTCCGTTCCCCACTTTCTGCTGAATTCTGGAGGCATTGCGTGTTGAGTGGCAGAACTCAACGCCGCGCTTAACCTCGACACCAGAGCAAAGAAATGGAAATATAAATTTAGATAAATACATAGTTAATATTAAAATTTTGGTATAATTCGAAAAAAAAGTCTATATTATTAATACTCACATTTTCTTTAGTTTAAAGAAATGATTTCGGTAATAGCGGTATTAAGTGCCGCCATTCAACACGAGAATTCGGCGGAAAGTAAGAAACAGAATTGTCTTATTGCACACAGACTGTCGCAACTCTAGGTTCCCAAGTTCCCTCGGCCTACTTTCCAATATTTGTGAAGTGACACATGATGTAATACAGTTTTCAAATAATAAAAATGCTAAAAAATATATTTTTCATTTATATTAATTCTTAAAAATATATGCATATAAATTTTATATAAAAAAGCAATGAAATTTATATCATTATCGTTAAACATTCATCATCGTTAGAACAAGTAATCTGATGAGTTTGTAAAAAAATATATGAAATTTTGTCGAATCATTACAAAAAATGACTATCGACTAACCAGTCTTAATGCTTAGAAAGTAAATAGATATCAACATAATAATATTTGAATATTTTCACCGAAGAAATTACTTTGAAAAGTGCATTTTTTTTAAATTATAAATATAAATAAGTATTTATCTATATAAGGTTATTTTTATTTCTGATTTTTCAAAAGTTGCACGTTCAATTTTATTCATTAAATATTAAAATTCAAATTATGTTGCGATAAATGTAAGTTGTTTATATTATATTTCATTTATTTCATCTCTATATAATAAAAAAAAAATCTGAGTCCCCACAATAGGAGTCTATACTATGACTATCATTTACAGTCAGTTACTGTACCACTAAGCCACGATGGCGTCAACATCCTACTAATATTATGAATGTGAAAGTTTGTGAGAATAGCTATTTCCATTTTCACCCAAAAACTACTGAAAGGACTTAGATAATAACTTTATATTTCATTTTTTTCAATTCAAAATTTATATTTCCATTTCTTCGATCTGGTGTCGAGGCAAAGCGCGGCGTTGAGTTCTGCCACTCAACACGCAATGCCTCCAGAATTCTACCCTGCTGTGTGTGCGATACAGAGTGAAGCTGATGAAAAAAAACTGTCTCACTAAGCCATGATGGCGTCAACATACTACTAATAGTATGAATGTGAAAGTTTGTAAGAATAGCTATTTCCATTTTCACTCAAAAACTGCTGAAAGGATTTAGATAATAACTTTAAAGGTAAAGGAGGAAATAAAAGTAAAGGAGGTTGTCAATTCGACTGTATTTTTTTTATGTTTGTTACCTCAGAACTTTTGATTGGGTGAACTAATTTGGATGATTCTTTTTTTGAAAGCTAGTGTTTCTCATGTGGTCGAATTTCTGACAATTTCATACCTGACAAAATAACATAAGTCTTAAATTTGCATTAAGTATGTGCGCGACAAATGGACGAATAACTCAATGTCACGCCAACCGATTGGGATCGATGATTCTTTTCTTATTGGAAAGGATACAGGAATATTCGAGGGTTGTTTGATGAAAGTTTGGTTAGATTCATATCCGGTTGAAATTTAAAAAAATCGTTTTTTTTTTTGTTAAAATCATTTATGTTTATAAAATAAAGCGGACGAAGCCGCGGTTTAGTCGCTAGTAATAATATAAAGCTTCAATAAAAGCACAAGGCTCCACTCGAAAGCGAGTCCAAATGTTCTATTTCCACATAACTTGCTCCACAGTACCGGCGTCGTACGTCTTCGACCAAACATCCTCAGGATGTGTGCTTTACGAGTTCTCGTCACGAAATTTTGTGAATATTGTGAATTTAGCTCTATTTTATATGGAATAATGTATTTTTGTGGGTTTTGAAATAATTTTTCGGTCTTATTCTTTAATAACAATAGCAATATCTGTAGGGGCATAAGCGTGTGAATGTAAATACGCCAGGTTGTAGGTTCGATTCCCACTCGAGGAAATGAAATATTAAATATTTTCATTTTCTTTGCTCTGGTGTCGAGGCAAAGCGCGGCGTTAAATTCCGCCACTCAACACGCGATGTCTTGAAAAATTCGGTGGAAAGTGAGGAACAGAGTGTTTTAGCCCTTTAAAAGTATATATTTTTCCATTGTTTCCCTTATACTATAATATTAAACATGAAACCTTCAGGTAAATAAATTCAGCTCTGATTTCTGCCACTTAACAAGCAATATCCCGAAAATTGGGCGATGCGTGGGAAATGTAGTGTATTAACAATTCTTAAAATTTTTTTAAGCTGCTTCTTTGATACATCGGAAATGGAAGAGAGAAACGGAGTGTTTTATCCCTACACTCTCTTTTCCTTCCGAGAAATACATGCGTATATGCATATAGGCAAATAAATATACATAAAAAGAGACAAAACCACGTGTCCAAACAAGTCGAACGTATCGTGATTCGCCGGTATTGGCAAATATCTAGGCCAGCGGTTAACAGAGTTAGGAAATACGTACAAGTATATAGAGTTACCAGACTTTGATATTATTACTAGTTCGGCAATTGAATTATCTGATAGTAAACGGTGGGCAGAGAGATATATTTTAAATAGAAAATGTGATGGAAGTAAGGATCATATCGTAAATAAGATATAAATAATATTTGAAAACTAAGAAATTGTGGAACCAGCCGTAGCGTGTGGGCCCAAGACCAACGCCGACGATTGTGAGTTCGATTCCCATTTGGGGGAATGATATATATAATATTTTGGTTTCTTCGCTCTAGTGACAAGGCAAAGCGCGGCGTTTAGTTTCGCCACTCAACACGCAAAGTCTCGAAAATTGGACAGTACGTGGGAAACGGAGTGCCTTAATACTAGGCTCCAGCAGCTATGAAAAATAATAATAATGTTACGTAACAGCAAGTATAAACTTAAGGCTAAAGTGAAAGTACTAACCTTATGTGCCCTCATGCCTATTACATACTGGTCGGTAAAGGTCCATACATATTATAGACCAATTTAGTTCATTACAGACTAACTAAGAGAGAGAGAGAGGCTACTCGTTCCATAGGGGCACAAACGTGTGACTGTAAACGCGACAGTGTGTGGGTTCGATTCCCACACGAGGAAGTGAAATATTTAATATTTTCATTTCTTCGCTCTGGTAACTGGGGAAAGCGTAGTGTTGAGATTCGCCAGTTTGGCTGGAAAATGGGAGGCGTAGTATCTTAACAGTGGGTTCTCTTTGCCGAAGTTAAAAAAAAAATAGATAATAGTTTTACATTTAGGTTACCTTCTTACGATTGTATTATTGGCAGAAGGTTCCTGGGAACTGGTCTTGAGACACTCCGTTCCCCATTAGGACTCCTACTCACTTTCCTCCGAATTGTTGTGGCATAGCGTGTTGATTGCGTCAAAGCCGCCTTTTGTCTCGGTATTAGACAGAAAAAATAATATTTAATACTCATAAATGATATTCGAAGCCACAACCGTCGTGTCTACAGTCACACGCGTGTGCCACTGCGCAACTACGGCTTATATTTATTATTTTCTATTCTATATGTTATATTCAAAGCACGATCGTCTTGGAAAGAGGAGAATTATATCATTATACATACATCTCCTTAACTCATATATATGTGACTCTATAGTCTTATCGAGTCCTCAATCCTTACGTAACGTAACGTGATAGGTAAACCCAACGAACCATACAAAGGTAACGACCCTGCCTCATTAAGTATGCAAAGTTTCTAATACTAAACGAACTTCCTTTTGCTAATGATTGATCAACAAAAGTATTTCTGAATACTAATTTACGTTTTACGAAATTGTATATTGTTTCTTTTTTGCCTATAAAGGACTGTTGAGCCATTGGACGCGATCGTCGTGGGTTCGATTTCCACTTGGGGGAATGAAATATTTAATATATTCATTTCTTCTTTCCGATGCTGTAAAACTTCCTTTAGTTATTAATAATTAATGAATAAAATTATTTCTAAATATTTTACGGTTTACGAAATTGTATCAACGTTTTGAAATAAATTTATGTTTATCGTTTACTCAAAAATGACTGCCAGTGAACGTGACGAAATGAAATATTAAATATTTACTGTAAATGAAATATTTCATTTCCTCGAGTGGCAACCGAACCCACAACCTGTCACGCTTATACGCAAACCTGTGCTCCTGCGCCATGACTGGTCTCATCATCTTAATATTGAAATTCATTAAAAGAAGACATGAAATGGTTACCTATACATATACGTTATTATTTAAGTATGTAAGTAGAATAAGATATTTCATATTTACCTTCCGCAAAGTTGGTTCACGGAAATCCTTTTTGGGTGATGGATCTAAAACATCCACATATATATGAATGTGGCAGTATTAGATATGGCTATGCTATGCTATTAAAAAGAAATATTTTGTATAGTTATGGTACTTCCTTTTTAAATATGTACATTTTTTTACCTTCACGCTATATCCCGCTCCCTGCAGGATAGTCAGAGAGAACCTGGGAACTTTATATTAAGACTCTCCGTTCTCATTAAATTATTTCCGTCTCCCACTTTTCTCCGACATCTGGAGGCATATAAAATAGCAATACCTACCTGATTGTTGAGTGGTGGAATTAAACGCCACACTTTACCTCGTTTCCAGAGCAAGGAAATGTAAATTTAAAAAATTAAATCAGCTTCATGCTGTATCCCGCACACAGTAGGGTAGGCAGAAGGAACCTAATGTTAAGACACACCGTTCCCCGCTTTCCGCCGAGTTCTGGAGGCATTGCGTGTTGAGTGGCGAAACACAACGCTGCGCCGCGAGGAAATGTAAATATTAAATATTTCAACGCTTCGAGTGGGGATCAAACCCACAACATGTCGCGTTTACAGCCACACGCTTGTTCTGCGCCACGGTTGGTCTCTAAGTGAAAATATTTCTAAGAACACCTATTTAACATCACAAACTTCTGCACTATAATTTCTTCTTGGTATTACAAAATAAATATCTTCGTTTACAAAGATAAACGGTGTAACCAAATATTTATAATTAAATATAAAAGTTTAGCTTGTTTTTACTTTTAATAAACTTGTTAATAACAGACCAGTTTGGGGCAAATTGACTTCGTTAAAAACTGTTTTGAAGATGATGGAAAGTCACTTTGTTTATTCGTTATTCGTCAATGTGATGGAAAGGACAGAAGTGTCTTAATGGGAACGGAGTGTCCTAGCACTAGATTTCCATGTTCTCTCTGCTATGTGCGAAAGCTAAAAAAATAAGAGTGTTCGCCATCCGTTAAAACGAAATGCAGCGTTAAGATACACAGTGACATGTATTATAGGACCTTCGTCTAGAGTGGCTTCTACCTTGCCGTAAATGAAAAATCTGAAACGAAATATTGCAAAAAATGTAATAGTATGCCGAAACTTTTAAAAATAAAAAAATGAAATTTCATAAAGCTTAACTTAGATCCTTATAAAGTTGGTTTTTTCATGCAAAATTTTGAGTAATATTCTGGACTTATCTTACTTTATTAAAAAATTTAATTTAGCTTCCAATAAAAAACTAATATTGAAGATAAAAAATTTGTATGAAATATGCAGTAAAAACGATGGAATACATACATAAAGCTACTTTAAGGTAAGCTGACGAGTAAAAGAAAAAAAATCGAGATTCTAGCCAACTGACATCCATCCTTTTTATCCGACTGCGCCAAAACCCAAGAGGAGGGTTATGTTTTTAGAGCGTATGTTTGTGTGACCATTCCTTTGTTCCCTTGTAACCGTCAAACCAGTTAACCGATTATGATATGATAAAACGTAGTTGGATTTGTCTAGATGGAACGAGTATCGATATCGATAGCTAATATATCTATAAAAAAACATGTTATTTCTTCCAATAATAATCGAAATCAGATATTACGTCAATGGAAAGGAAGCCTCTCCTCAAGTAAATTTTTTGGCCACCAGCGCTATTGTGAGCTACATTAATATTAAATAACATATTATTATATAATAGTAATCAGCTGGTGTGACTGTACGAATTATTAATTAATAATATTTTTATTTCTTTGTTCTGACACTAATACAAAAAGCCCAACGTTGCCTTCCACCACTCAACGCGCAGTGCCTAGAAAAAATCGGCGGAAAGCTTATAACGGAGTGCCTTAACACTAAGTGCCCTCTGCCTACACCGCTATAAGCAGGATACAGCGTGAAATTGGTTTATTTTTTAATAGAATATGACATATTACATGCCAGTACCAGTTTAATCAGACGCCAGTCGCGTTCGCTGCAATGTAAATAGCATTCGTAATACTCAAAGGGGTTAAGTTTGGCGTGCACAGACTTTAATCATTTACACGGAGTTTTGAAACTTAATTTAAATTTGCGTATCTAGTTTATATAAGACAAGATAGTAAATAACATTTTATATTATCTTGAGGTATATTCTGTACTGGATCGTGTGGCTGTAAACGCGATGATTGTGAATTCGATTCCTACTCGTTGTATTTAATTATTATCGGGACCTCGCTTTGGTAACATTTAGTTTCGCGACTCAATACGTAATGTCAAGTTCCCTCTGCCTCCTTCCTATATTTAGGTTATGTAGTGATTTATCACCACATAATTTGACTTTCCTTTATTTTCCAAGAAAAGGATCTTGTCCTAAAAAAATACGGAATTTCGACGATAATACTACATTGCCATTTAACCAATTCTGTCACCGAAATAGCAAAATCAATAGTATCACACCTTTCCTAACCTAATTTGGCAAACAAATATATTTGTAGCCCGAATTGCTAAATTATTTTTAACTCTACATGACTTACGTATTAGATAAAATAGTATAGTGAAGATGTTAAATACGTTTTTCGTTTGTTTTTGTCAATTAGATAGATAAATATTAAAGGTTACAGACATTACATAATACCTTGAAAATTAGATGGAAAGTGGGGAACAATGTTGACACTAGGTTCCCAGGTTCCCTTTGCCTACCTTGCTATGCACGGGATACAACGGAAAGCTAAATAAATAACTAATATATATAATAACATTGATAAAACAAACTCTTTGAATATATAAAAATAAAAATCTAAATCAGCTTCACGCTGTATCTCGCACAAAGCAGAGTAGGCAGAGGGAATCTAGTGTTAAGATACTCTTTTCCCCACTTTCTGTCGAATTTTGGAGGCATTGCGTGTTGACTGACAGAATTCAACGCCGCGCTTTGCCTCGACACCAGAGCGTAGAAATGGAAATATAATTTTAAATAAATATTACATCTCTTCGAGTGGGGATCGAACCCACAACCAATCGGTTTTAAAGTCACACTTTGTGCCCCTGCGCCACGACTGGCCTATATATAAAAATACACATGTATAATAGGAAATAGCACGATTCTACATAGTATTATTACTTGTATTTTACACAAATTAAACATCAATCATTGGCTGGGAACCAAAACCGCAACACTTAGATTCGGTTTCTTCTCCATTACTCACAAAATCATGAAACAGATTTTTTGAAAAATCCAATACCCCAGAATATTGAGGTTCCTCCAATCAAAAATCAATTTAGTAGAAAGCAAAGACAATCCGACGTATCCCCTCTCAGAGTAACGAGAAAAATACTGTCGAATCTCTCACGTTTAGAATTTTTAAAGCTTTGTTGGAATGCTGCTGATTTATTTAGAGTAATTACTAAGAAATGTTGTCTTTTAAATGATCGATTTCTTTATGTTTATAAGGCCTTGTATATAATTACTAAAATATATATAATAATGATATACGTGACGATTGTGCGTCCAATTTTTGTTCGAAAGAATAAATTATTTTCATGTTCTCGCTTTCGTGGCAAGACAAAACACGGCGTTGGGTTGCGCCACCCATAATATCTTGAATATTGGAATAACAAGTTTTTTTTGCCTTCTCCCGTGCGGAAAAAGGCATGTTTTTCTTTAGCTTCAGCTGTATTCTGCACATAAGCTGCAGGGTAGGCTGAGGGAACTTAGTTAAGTTAAGACATTCCGTTCCCATTAAGGAATTTATATTTTATATATAAAAAGAAAAAATATATATCATTAAAACTTTCTTTATATACACTATAAATAACATAACATTATATCCTATAGCTTATAACAATCTAGAAGAAGAAAAGAAACTTCAATAATAAAAATGAGTTAAATATAATTTTTGTTTTTACGAGACGATGGCAAATTTTATGGGTTTATAGCGATTCGGGTGAGTTCCTTAGCGTTACTTGTTTCTTAGAATTGTTTTTCTACGCCATTAAATTATATGAGGGATCCAATTTTATAACGTAGATTATTATTTTATGTGGCGCCCAACGTGGGGCTCTGTGCTTTATATAATAATAAGATATAATTTGTGATCAATATTTACTTATTTATTTTAATGCTTCTTTATAC
Source organism: Heliconius telesiphe telesiphe (assembly GCA_018249795.1). Lineage (NCBI taxonomy): Eukaryota > Metazoa > Arthropoda > Insecta > Lepidoptera > Nymphalidae > Heliconius > Heliconius telesiphe. The sequence goes on from DWLH01000611.1 coordinate 16,069, forward strand.
ATACAGTGTTTTTGTCATCACCACTTTAAATGAAACCACAGTTTTAACTATTCTATAAAAACCTAATACAGTTAAAACAAAAGTCATTTTTGCAAACAAAATAATTCATAAAATCATCGCTGTAAAATGAAACGCTATTTGTCAAAAATTACGCACACAGACACAAACCTATCAAAGCGATAACGCCGCACACGCCTCATTCAAGAAAAACGAGTCGTAGGTAATGGCGGCGATGTTGAATTGCGTAAAATAGAATGAGAGATATCCCTTTCTCGTTCTAGTAGGTGTTTTGAGAATGATAGTGGCAGATCGCAAAGTTTAGTAGTATTTTTGTAGTAGTATGTGTTTATACTTTATTGGTTTCGACAACATGATGGATAAACATCATGAAATGAAAAAAAAATCCTACATCTAAACTGTTGAGGTATCTTGATTAAATTCTTTAGATATAGGTTTGAAATATTTTACCCTATATGATGTTCCCGTAAAAGGGGCACAGACGCTTCCACTCTGTATATTTAAAATTATTTTTGATTTTTTTTCTTTCATTAAGGTCGACCAGAAGACGTTTCCTTTTAAAATTAGTCGTCGCTTGTTTAAATTATATTTAAGAAGGAAATGGATCATTTTGGTTTCTCCAGTTCCCTTTATAATTTCGATAAATCTACCTATATTTATTTTCAACTTTCTAGATGCACTGGATCCACGAAAGTAGTGACTTTTTTAAATATGATTTTTATCTATTAAACTTGTTAGATTGAATACGCAAAAATCATACACATCATCGTGTTTTGTTTTTTATCAGAGCGCGAAACGAAAAATACAATACCTAAGTGGAAATTGAACCCACAACAGTCTTGTCTTTAATTAGACGCGGCCCCACAACGTACTCTTGATTATTTATTAAAAAGTTCTAAGCCCCTATTTACGTTGAGAACTGTTGATTGTGTTCAAATTTTTGGAACGGTACAAGTACAAAGGTACATTGGAAGTTTTATTTATATAATAATATTTACTTTGGTCCCATTTGAGAGTCATGTATATATAAATGTGTGGAACCGAAAAGTAACTTATGTGGTTTTATTTTTCTTTGAAATAAGTAACTTTTGGTTAAAATACACTTACGAACTTCTCCGCTACGGATAAAGCGAAAAGCTAAAAAAATGAGAGTGAAACTATCCATTTTAAAAAGCTAAGATTTCTATTTTTTTAAACTTCACGTTTTTTTTAAGCGTAAGCAGAGGGAACCTAGTTTTAAGACACTCCGTTCATTACTTTCCGCCAAATTGCTCAATGCAGGCATTGCATTGAGCGAGCGAGCAAGGAAGTTAAAATATTATTTATTTCGTTTCCTCGAATAATCGAACTCACAACCTGTCGCGTTCCCGTGCGCCACGACTCGCACCAACTTTTTTTATGCTTTTTGTTTGTACTTCCTTTTGTTTTTTTTATTTAAAGAAAAAAATATATTCAAACATTCAAGGTATGGATCATAAAAGCTCAAATAGTTTGAAAGCTTACCCATAGAAAGAGTTATTTTTTCATACGGTCTCTGTAATCCTTTTAAAAATATTCCTCTCCTGTTATAAGCTTAATTGCTCTCACGGATTTAATATTTTTATTTTTACTTTCAAAATAAAATCTATTTATTTAAAACTTATAGGTGTATGTATTTTTCTTTTTTATATTTTGCCTTTCGTTTTTTTGAATAGCCAAAGAGGGAGATCTAAATATTCATGTTTTTTAAATTTATAGACTCAGGAAACTTAGTGTTACGACTCCTCCCTCACTTTCCTCCATCCATGTTTTAATTTTCGACACATTCTGTGCTGAGTGGTGAAACTCAACTACGCTACTTTTCTCAATCAAATCATGCTTCAATTTTCGAGACATTGTGTGTTGAGTTGCGAAACTCAACGCTCAATCGCTCAACGCACCATCAAAGTGCAGAAACAAAAATCTTAAATGTTTTACATTTCTTCACTTTGGTAACAAGGCAAAGCGCGGCGTTGATTTCCGCCACTAAACACACTTTGCTTACCCAACCACGTGCAGGGCACAGCGTAAAGGCAAAAAAAGGTTTTATATTATAATTTATTATATTATTAATTCCATAACCAAAAACAATGACAGAAATTTAAATATAATATTATATCTA
>DWLH01000612.1:0-18225 GCA_018249795.1 Heliconius telesiphe telesiphe
TCGACACCAGAGCGAAGAAATGGAAATATAAATTTAAGTAAATATTTCATCTCCTCGAGTGGGGATCGAACCCACAACCAGTCGATTTTACAGTCACACCTTGTGCCACTGCGCCACGACTGGCCTCGATAGGCCGTCGTCTAGATAGTGACCGTTTTCTAACTTAAATTATTTTTACGTACTCAGAGATGTCGTTTACGGTTTAAGTGACATTAAATCTAAATAACAAAAACGAAGCCAGTCGTGGCGCAGCGATACAAGCATCCGTCCAAAATACGACTTTACTATATAAATTTAATAACTTGTGTAACATATAAAGATAAATAATAGGTATAAAGATGATGTAAATATAATCTAGAAACATTACTTAGTATTAAACAAAAGATTTTAACGCAGCTTTCACTAATTGACAGAGTAATTTAAGATTAAAGTATATTGTACAATATATACATTTTATATTAGTGTAGGTAAACTTAGCGGGCGATGCGACGATTGGGGCACTATTAAAAAAAGTGAAATCCAGGGAAAACCGACTGACAGCAACAAGTACCTACTTAGCTTTTATTCTTAACGTCTAACACACATAGCCCTGTCATAAGAAACTATAAGATTATAAGGTAAATAATAGAAGAGAAACGCGCCGACATTGTACAGGAAAGCATGGGAACACACCGCAAGAAATACGAATCTATTTATGTTCTAAGAATGGTGACAATTTTATAGTGTTTTGTTTTAATGCTTATTGTTTTTAAGGTACCTATTTAGATCGTATTTTAAATATTTCTTCTACTAGGTAGGTATGAGTATTATGATTTTGACTAAGCTGAATAGGTGTCAAGACACTGTATTCTTTACTTCCTCTCAAATTCGATTGCGTCTCGAGTGGTCGAACCTTTCAAGGCGAGGAAATGAAAATAATTCATTGCCTAGGGTGGGAATTGAATCCACGACCATGGCGATTACAGTCAGAATTAAAAGTGGTGCCGCACGATGACCCTATTAATATACTTAATTGTTTTGATAACAATAAGTGTTATGACACGACACAGTTAAAAAAATATATTGAACGTAGCAATTTCTGAACAAAATCATTTTAGACCACTCTTGTGACTTGTCCACCTTTGAGGCTGGTGCAGGTTCATTCCCAATCGGTCATTCATTTATTTTTTAATAAATATGTCTCAATTGTACTAAACTTCCCTTGTTTTTTAGCTTCACGCTGTATACTGCATATTGAAAGGATAAGGAGAGGGTTAAGCACTCTCCGTACAATATTAAGAAATTAAGTTGAATGGCAGACCACAACGCCACGTTTTATCTTATTATAACGAGGAAAATCAAAATAATTCAATATATTACTCTTGCATTTTCCACAAAAAAAAAACAAGTTGTCTTGTTTAAATTAATTATAATAACTATAATATTTCAAGTAAACAAGGTTTCTGGTTAAAATTAATAATAATTATTATAATACAATCACAAACGAGAGCCGTGCGAACATATTTACATACAATAGATTAGCACACGACTTTGGCTGAGTGCTGATAAAGCTGCCAAATGCACATTAAGATGTATGTAATTACTCTAAGTAATCGTTCTTGCGAATCGATGTTGATTTTTATTTATTATTATATTTTCAATAATTTAATTTAATAAAAAATATTTCTTCTTTTTAAATCGAGCTGTTCCAGCATAGTAGGATAGGAGTGCTAAGACACTCGGTTTTCCACTTTTCACTCGATTTGTGAACCATTGCGAGTCGCGCTTCATATTGTCAGAGCAGAGAAGTTAATTGTTTTAGATATCATTATTCCCTCGAGTGGGGGTTTAAACCCTCAACCAGCGTTACAGTGAAATTGGCTAATTTTTTCTGTACATTTTTTGTAACATTGCGTTTGAGTGGCGGAACTCAACGCACGCCCTTCATGTTGCCAGGGCGGAGAAATGAAATTAATTTTAAATGAATATACTACTACCGAGTAGAGAACGAACCCACAACCGTCGCGATTACAGTTCACTTAGCTCGTCTCGTCTGATGCGACATTATGGTCTCAGTTTTCTATACATATATGTAATTATTTATTTTCATAATAATATGATGCCATTTTTAGTTAACCACAAGTTCCCTTGGCCGCGTCATAAAATTATAGTTTTCAACCGTCCGCCGGGTAATGCAATGTTACGAGTGAATTGAAAATGTCGTGTTCCTAATAACAATATACATGTTTGCCATTTCCTTTACTCAAAGTTATTAAATAGGCTGATTTTTATATATTTATTTTTATATGCCTCGACTTCAGAGCAATAAAATAAAAATATTAAATATTTCATTTCCTCGATGTGGAATCGAAACCACATACTGTCGCGTTTCCAGTCACACTTTGTGTGTAAGCACTAAGCTATAACTTTTTCATAAATCAAAACATCGTCAACGAAAAACAAACAAAGTTATTGTGATCAGCTGTAAAATTAACATGAAGCAGACGGTTATGTTAAATGTAGGGATGATGCGAGAGAGTGAGAGATAGAGAAAGAGTGAGAAAGAAATAGAGACGTAGAGTAAAAATATAGTTCTTAGCAGCCGTACGTTCTACACTTTATTTATTTGAATTGAAAGATTTCTTCATTCAAATAAAAAAAAATCTATTGCACCTGAATATAGGTAACTTTGAGATTTACCCATTTCTTTACTCCACGCTTATATCGTCAGATTATTAAAATATGCATTCTGCATGTACTTAACTTACCTTGCCTTAATCTGAAGCGCTCGAGTTTATCTGAGGATCTTGTTCTGAGGATTTTCTTAATATTAATAATATTGTGACGAGCTTCCCGTGCTACCTCAACGCACTCCCCTATATGAATTTCATACATATTAAGGGTACATCATAGGGTACAAAGTTTCTCCTCATATGATTTTCTGACACGCTCAAGCAACGCGCAAAATCCCCTCTTCGGCTCCCTAACTATAAGGTGAATTATTAAAGTATAACTCACTGTTGCTTCATAAACCTTTTTGCGATTCTTTCGTTACTCATTCTCTCAACGTACCTTCCAAACTGCCTCCGCACGTTCTTTTTTATTCTCATTGTGACTTTCTCACTAGTTCAATTCGCGAGGCTTAAGATGAGCTACAAAACTAATTTTTATGGTTGTGTATATGTGAGTGATCACTAAAAGTAAAGCTATAAAAAGAATTTAGAAAAATAAAATTTATTATTAGAGAGTTATTGCTCTCTAATAATAAATATTATTTTTGAAAGTTATGAATTCAAACATAAATTATAACACAATTCTTGTACGCTGCAGATTGCACCCTCATAGTTTTCAGAGAAAGCAGTAGAAATCTGGTCTTGCCAAGCAAGGGACGCGCTTCACGGCCGACATCATACTTACACAAAGTTGCATACTTATACAAATGCAAAGTTTAGCTTAGTCTCAGCTTTTTATAACATTACATTTCAAGTCTTACTATACTAAACTGTAAAATGTATACATGTACCTAATGTAACTTGAGGCCAGTCGTGGCGCAGGGGCACAAAGTGTGATTGTAAAACAGACTGGTTGTGGGTTCGAATAATAATGTAACTTTTTGTAAATATCTTTCCTGAGGCGTAGTATCATATTCAGCATGCAATTGCTCTAAATAAGCATATGAAAAATTAAAATGTTCAACATAAGTGATAATTAAGTTTCTACTCATTTTACTATATATATATATATACATAACGATTAAGAGAAAAAACTCGAAAAAGCGTTCTCAAGACGAATATTTGAAGGATTACAAAGTTGTAGCGTATAAAATTAACCATAATTACGCATTAATTGAACATTGAGAATGTACAACAGATTGTTTTTAAAGCAACTTTGGCCATTTAGGATATCCGTTTATTAAAATATTAAGAACAACTTTCCTTTGACTGGCAGCGACTACAAAAGTGTTTTTTCCTTTAGTTTAAAGGTAAACAAGTAGCTTCTCGCATAGCAGGCTAGATAGAGAAAACCTGAAGTTAAGACAATCAGCTGCCTACTTCCCGCTCAATTTTCGAGAACGTAACATCTTGTAACCAGAGCGATTCCTCCGATTTAGAATCGAACGTACAACAACTTTACAGTCAGATTAAAGTCAAAAGTAAAGTCTTAAATTACTCTGTGCCACTGTATGACCGCCTCAAAAGAAGTATTTAAATAATCATTAAAAATATCTGTTAATATAGGCGGGATACAACGTTAAGCTAAAAAGAAATTGATATAATAAATCTTCTAAGTAAGAATCGAATTTACATTCTCCGCGTATCACATAATGTGATACAGTTCTGCCACGACGGCGTCTTGAAAATGCAATGTAACATAAAATATGTGGTATACACATTATACGACAATAACGCATCTCTTAATAACGCCATAATAATACAAAAGGTTTACTGTTTCTTTTCTCACAGACGTCGTTAGTTGTTACATTCTATAAAAAATAGCTGTAACGGATTTATACAATAAAATTATACGTTTATCATCGAAAATGCTGTAAACCTAGCTTTTTTTGCTAAACTATACTATCTTTATAATGAACTAGTAGTCGCCCGCAACTTTACGTGGTCATTTTTAAAGGTAAAGTGGAAAATCTCTTTGTTTTACTATTCCCATGAAATTTGGATATGGTGATGGAATGTAGAGGGACACCAACACCATGCCAATTTGTAATATTCTAAGTAATATTACGGGACTAAGAATCAGTGCACAGTAGTATTACTTGCAAAAATCGTGCGACTGTAAACGTGACCGGTTGCGGGTTTGATTCTTACTCGAGGAAGTGAAATATTTAACTGTGGCGCTTAATTCCGCTAGTGCGTTAATCAAGGCGGGGTGCGTAGCACTACTTTTCCAGGTTCCGTCTGCCTACCCTACTGTGTGCGAGATAGAGAGTGAAGCTAAAGTATTAAGGGCTATTCTACAAACAATTAGCTATCATAATATGCAAAATTTTTTTTTCACAATTGGTTGGTCTTGTCCTAGGTATAACTTATGTCGACACTAATCCAGAAATAAAATCCCTTTATAATATAAATAAACATATATTGTTTAATAATATAACGACCATCATTATCTTATCCTATCCTATTATACTTAAACTCTAAACAACATAAGTTAATTAGATGAAAAACTAGGAACTTTGATGTGTATCGGGTGATTGTCCTAACTTATCGTTGGTACCGGGTTGGGTTCCTGTTTGCATTCCACCATGCTCATAAAGCTAGAACAATGGCGCTGGTGCCGACTGTAGTACTTCCTGTAAGTGTGGTGGAAATTACTTTAGTCGAAATTCAATTTCATCGTCTACATATAGCTCGGTGTGTTTGACGTGGCTTCGGTGTTTTTTTTTACGCAAATAGCAGGGTAGACAGAGGTAACCTGGGAACCTATTATTATGACACTCCGTTCCCATTGAGACACTTCCGTTCGCAAGTTTTTGTCGAATTCTGTATGCACTACGTGTGTAGTGGTGGAACTCAACGACCGCGCTTTGCCTCGTTACCAGAACGAGAAAATAAAAATGTTAAAAATTTCATTTCATCAAGAGGGAATCGAGCCCACGACCTGTCGCGATTACAGTCGTATGTTTGTGTCGTTCCGTGCGCCAAAACTGGCCTGGCTGTTTATTCTTTTTTCACGCGTTATCCCGCGTTATAGCAGGGTAAGCTTTGGGAACATAGTGTTAAGAACTTAAGACACTCCGTTCCTTACTTTCCGCAAAATTTTCAAAATATTGCGTACTAAGTGGCAATCAACGCTAAGCTTTGACGATGACCAAAGCGAAAAATTAAAATACTTTATTACCGCGACTGGAAATCGAATCCACAACCGGCAGACCCTGTGTCACTGCAGTTTAAAAGATTACGCACCAGGCCCTAATCTCGAATGCAGAATGCAGTATGCAGTTCGCTTAATCAATTAGTTATAAATAAAAGACGGGTCTAACCACTAACTCCGATGTGTGGATGATGGACATCTGTCCTTAGTTCTCATGCAAACCCGTATTAAGGATTCTTGGCATTCTTTCTTCTAAAAATATTGATTATTTTTTATGCATTTCACCTTCAAATGTGTATTTTGTTGCTAAAATTACGTTAAGCGCAAAAAAGACAGTGTTTATTTAGATTTTTTATTAGGTCTGTTGTTTATATAGTTGTTAGTAGATAATTTTTTTGATTTAAATGTATTGTAAATTCGTTTCTGGATAAATATTCCAGCCTATATATATTTTATTTTTGAGGCCAATCGTGGCGCAGGATCACAAGCAAGACTGTAAGGTTGGATTCCCACTCGAAGAAAGTACATTTTCTTAATATACCAGTGGCGGCTTCATTTTCGTAAAAAAAGTTTCAGTACCGTAGAAATTTCGATATTTTTTTTATATTTCTACTCTTCTCCTATATTTCTTAACTAGGGTCCTTAAGAAGTGTAGAAGAGCACAATCTGTACAACAGTGGGAGAGTTGTCAGTGAGAGACATGCCAAATGTCATTATTACGGATTATTATAATTTTAAGTATTTTAAGTAGTCGTCAGTCGTGGGTTCGATTCTCACTTTCTTTGAATTCTGCCACCAAAAGGAGAAGAGAAGAAGAGACATGTCTTAAAGGGAATCTCTGCCTACCCTGCTATGTGCGGGATACAGCGCAAAGCTAAAAAAATAATAATATTAGCACTAATTGCTGACTCTGATGTTAATACGGTTAATGTAATTAACATGTAATACGCGAAGATTGGCATCTTTCTAAAACGGACAGTGGGCGCCATTGTTATTGAAACATTCAATTATAATATGACAATATACTTGAAGCGACAAGGAGACGACGGTACAACAGATCGATTCGATAAAAATAATAGAGAAAATCGATTTTATCACATACGAATTAAGAGTTTTCTTAGTAAAATATAGGACTTCGTATAAAACAAACATAATGTGAATATTTTTAAAGTAAATTCTTCTTTAAGGCTATTACTATAGGGTATATTTAAATTGAATTAATATATTTGATAGGTTGCATCCTGTGCGCGTGCGCGGATGTGGCGTAATAAAACCATAAAGGATGGGAAGTAGCAGCCTTGTACTTATGTTTCGTAGGGGTCAAGTACTTTAGCTATAAAAAGTAAAAAAAATACAGCTTTACGCTTTTTCCGCATAGCCAGATAGAGGGAACCTAGAGTCACACTCCGTTCCCCACTTACTGTTAAATTTGCAAGATATCACGTATTTACTTCTCCAAGCGAGAACCGACCAACGTCAGACAGGCTGACTCTTCACAAATACCTTTTTAAAATAAATTAAACTTTAAAATTTACAATTATAAACAACTAATCACTCGTTAAAAAACTATCTTTGTAAATGTTTTAAGAGACAATATGTGTTGAGTGTCGGAACTTAACGACATGCTTGGTATTGCTATTAGAGCAGGGAAATTAAGATAATTTATTCTCCCGAGCGGAAATCAAACCCACAATCGTTGTATTTTACAGTCAGACACCGTACCACAAAGGCGTAAATAATTATGTTTCATAAAATGTTTTTTTTAATCATTAAAAATATATTTATAAATCATGAAATATATTTCAAATAAGGCGCTAAGCTGCTTTATTCGTACAATAAAAATAAAAGCAAACGGTAGTAGCTTTTTTTATAAAAACAGTAATAAATTATCTGTTTCCTTTATCTATTTCCATTGCTGATGTTAAAAAAAAATACTTTCTTATTATAATTTATTTAAAAACAAATAAAGATTAAAAAACTTTCAGTAAATAAAACAAAAAAAATCTTGCATAGTATTATAATATTTAAAAACGTTAGCTACAGAATATTGTTGATGGCACCTGTTGTAATGTATAATAATTAGTCCTACCCATTGTTTGACTTTGTCACCACACCTCTCGCGACCGCCGCCCGGTTACCACGCATCGATCAAACATCTGTGCACGCACAAATAATAATCGAGAATCGAATTTAAATATTTTTATCCCATTTTATTAATATTTTAGGACGTATACTGTGCTACTTACTTGACAAAAACAAATACAAAAAAAATAAAAACGATAATCTGTGACAGTTTTTTTTCTATAATATTTAAACTGTCATTTTGACGTTTCCAGTGTTGTAAAGTGTAGTGAGGGAATTTTTTTAAGTAAACTGAGATGACCCCAGTGGGACTTCTGTTCAAAGTGAACAGGTGAGTTGTTTTGTATGCGTTTGTATACGTCTGGACACGTTCGTCTTGTGTTTGTTCTGTTACATATTGTATGTTAGTGGCTGCAATTGTTTGACTTAAAACGGAAAGACATTTTTTTAAAATAAATAAGTGCCTATATTATTTAACAGATTTAGTGTTGCTAGAATATATGTTTAATTATCTGTTTTTTTCCTACTAATTAATTTTTTTTTGCTATCTAAGTATATACATAGATATATATTTTTTGATATAAGTATTAAAAAAGTTGATCAGATTCACCATTTTCGGCATACAGCAGAGTAATTCAAGGGTACCTAATGTCAAGACGCTCCGCCGTGTGAGAATCGAATAAACAACTGTCGATTTTACCAACAGACGCTGTGCCGCTGCGGCACGACGGCTTTAAATTGGCTGTTTTATATTTAAAATGATAATTAAAATGGCTTAATCAATTATCTTCATATACTCCATAATAAAATAATGTTCATGCCATATTTATTACTTTTCATATTATGTCAAGTGACATACATACCTACCCTAAACCTATTTAGTAAATAGCTTTTTAAATTGGTAGTTAAACTATTTTTTTTTAATAAAAAAATATAAAAGTAGCGTAGCGTTTGGCACTCCGTTGTCTGTGAATGTTAATGCTGCTAGGGATACAGCGTATAGCAAAATTAAGTTAAGTTAAAAAATATTGAAATAAAAAAAAACAATAAAACATTTTAAATGGATGTAAATCAATGACCAAATAGAAGTGTTTACAGCCGCGGAAGGACTGGTTTGCACGGAAGATCCGATTACTTGGGAACTAACGGTGATCTCGATGCGATACCATAGCTGTCTATGGTAAACATGTTTAATTATTAGTTTTTATGTACACACTTTGTTTTTATTTCTCGTTTAAGCTCTGGTAAGGCAGAACGCGGCGTTTACATTCGCCACTTTGTAAAGTAGAACTTGGTGTTTCGAATTCATATGGAAAGCGGAGAACAAAAACAAAACAAAAGACACTGTCTTATCACCGCTCAGGTCCCAATGCCTACCTTGCTATATAAAGGATAAGACGTGAAGTTACAAATAATGTTGCTTTTATATGTTTTAATAGGAATAGAATGTCCTTACACTAAGCTTCCAGGTTTCCGCTGCTTAATCTGATATGAAGCTTTGTTTGAAAGTAAAGAGAAGTGACACTTCACTTAGCTTTCTGTTTGCCTTGCCTTGACACATTGACGTCTTATATTATCATTATATTTGTATATCATTATGTCTCCAAATATCTCTGGGTTGTGCCTTTGGAACTGAATTATGTGAAGGGTACAGCACTATAATGCATTTTTTTTTCATTTCCATCTACTCTACATCTAAATTTACAATATAATCAAATTCAGTTATATCTATGAATATACCAATATCTACGAATCTACGAATAAGAAAGAAATAAAGATTAAGTATTACTAACCATTGTAAATATAATAACACTGAATATGTTAAAAAAACCCCACCATTGTTCTAATCCTTAGAAAAATAATGTTTTATAAAAGTAAAATATATACTTTTTATCTATTCATCCTATACATATATATAAGATTCAAGTGTCTACTTGAGACTTCAAAATAACTGTATATTTTCATTATTAGTAATAGTTGTAATATATTTTTGTATATTCAGTAGTAGTAATAGTTTAGTTTAGTAATATTTACGTAATATTAAAACACAAATCAACAATTTAAATGTTTTGTCTGTCTGTCTGTTGTCCGAACTAATCTCTGAAACAGCTAAATTGGTTTTTATGGGACTTTTACTGAAAGATAGAGAAAGATGTAGAGCAATATAGAGACATCCGGAAAAACGGTGTCTAATGCGTGCGCAAACCTACTGCCCAGATAGATAAGAAAGAACCAGACATTGTTGTATTTAAAATGGTAATTTGTGGGAGCAAAAATAAATAAAATCCCAAAAGGCAATTTTTTTGGCAATTAAATAACAATTTTATTAAGTGTATAATAACTGGTATAATAATAACCAATCAATTTTCCCAAAATACATTTAACTTTAAATAAATAATCGTACAGTTCAGGATTTTTTTTAGTTCAGGCGGGCGAAGCCGAGTGTGGGGCGCTAGTTTTCATACTATAGCATTATAAATGTGAAAGTTTATGAGTATGGATGTTTGTTCCACTTTCACGCAAAAACTGCTGAATGCATTTAGATGAAACTTTACAGTAATATTGGTTATACATCAGAATAATACATAGGTCATAATTTGTGTAAACTATGTATAATTTGGCTATAATATAGAAATAGGTTTAAGCGGGCGAATTTCCGCGGGCGGGCTAGTTTTAACTCTACATTCATGCTTTTTTGACCGACAAAAAACCAAAGGAGATCTTGAGTTTTCTATTTGACGTGTACATGTTTTTTAACATGCTTTTATTACGCCGACTCACAACTATGAAATTAAATCTGTAGAACTAATTAGACACCTTGGTGTAACTGTTTGATCATACGTAGCTTAAGTGACAATAAAATAATATAATAACATCAAGTTGATCTGATGATGGACCCGGGATGGAATAGTGTAACTCTTCAGAGGTTACTAGTAAACTCGAGCTAAGGCTCAATATTCTTTTGCTCTGAGTACATTAATTTTTAAATTTTATAGTGCTTGATAAAAGTTCTTTCCTAATTTCTTCGATTTTGAGTTCTGCCACTTATAAAACTTTTGGATTCGGAAGAAAGCGCAAATATTGCAGTCCGCGAAAGGCAAGGGTCGCTGCGTGCAAGTCTTTTATCGTAGATCCCGACACAGAACAAAAATGAAAGAAAAATTAATGCATTGGAGACGCGATCTCTTCGTAAGATATAGGGAGTCAGATCAGCTTATCGAATCAGTGATGAAGACATACACAGAATGTACATGTGAGCATGGATGTTACGATGAGAAGAACGTGCACATGTGGTTTGTGCAGATAGAAAGAAAAAATATTTTTGAAGAGAGGTAGGAGAACTCGGTTGACTCGGTTGGTCAAATTTTCTCAAATCAAAACTAAAAGCTATATAAAACTTGAACTAAATAGGCTTATTCAGCGGGATTCGAATCCGCGCCTTTTATAGTCTAAGCAGTTGGTATTCTATTATCGCACGGAGATAGTTAAATCTTACTCAAATTACCAAACAAAGTAAGTTTCATGTGTACAATAGAGACCTTCTATTTCATAAGCGCTATCAAATGACTTTGTAAAGCCGACTTATTTCTACAGAAACAGCGCTTTAAGACCAAGCAGTAAATTTTTATCTAAAGTAAATTAAGTAAATAGATTTTACTACATAAATATTGTGTTTTGTAATTTTATAGTCTTTTGAAGTTATCACTATAGCCTTAACGTTGAATATTATAAATTATTTATATATTAATGCCTTAATGGGAACAGAGTGTCTTAACATTAGGTTCGCAGGTTCCCTCTGCCTGCAGTATGAAGTTAAAAAATATAAATAAATTTTGAATATGAATGTGTGAAGTATACACATTTAGTGTAATAATAGATCATAGGTTTAATATTTGAAAAATATTTTTTATTCAAACACACTTTTGCAAATATTTTTGAATCGTCAAACATAAAGCTACCACCGGCTCGGTAGGCAGTTCTGCTGAGAATAAGAGAACTGTTATTATTAATAGTCATCGTACTTCTTATTACCACCGTACTAACCGAATTAACACAATATATTATATGATAATAGACTAATAACTAAAGTATCTCATACATGTGTCGTCGTCAGTCGTGGGTGCAACTGTTGTAGGTTTGATTCCCACTAAAACTAAAAAAGAATCAAAAAAACATTTTAGTAGTTCAATGTGTTTGTTTGTGTGTATGTATGTATCTACATACATATATATGCTCAACAATTCGCTACGCTATGTGTGCCAATGAGATGCGGCATTATGCATTTATTAGGTACTGTCGACTTGCAACACTATTTACTTCTTACGTAAACTGTTTAGATTCTTTTAAGTGTGTATTTATGTATGTATGTATGTATGTATAACCGGGATATCGTTTGACCGTAACTTGGTCTTGTTATTGTGCTGCTAAGAAATTGTAGGGAAGTGGATTATTTTTATACTTTTTATAGCTTCACGGCTAGTAATGTATTCCGGATACAGCGTGGTAGGTAGAGGGAACCTAACTCTAGTTATCAAAAAATCTTTTTTTTTTAGTGATTTTTAATCGTAAGATCGATTGGATTTCATATTTTTAATAAAAGTGGTCGTGGCGCAATAGGACAGTATTTAATTCTAAATGGTTGTGGACCTCACTCGGACAAAATAGACAAAGAACGGCGTTAAATTTTGCTACTTAATATGAAATGTCTCAAATTAGGGCAAAAAGTGGAGAACAGAGTAAGAGTATGGACACCCAGTTTTCTATGCTTGCAGTGTAATGCAGGATAACGATTAAGGTTAAAGAATAGAGTTTCGATTTTGGTTGATTTAACTTACCTAAAAAGAGCCCAAAATTTAGATATTTTTATGCTTACATCAATTTTATAATAAAGTTTTTTTGTTAAAATAGCTTTACAGTTTATAATGCATAGCAGGGTAGGCAGAAGAAGCCAAATGTTCCGCTAAATTTTCGAGACATTGCGTCGTTGAGTTGCAGAACTCAATGCCGCTCTTTGTCCGGAGTCTCGGGACATCGAGCCCAGTACCGTCGCGTTTATAGTCAGACATTGTGCCGATATACCATAAAGGCTCTTATTAAAGTTGCATTAATTAATGTTTTTGCTTTACAATTCCTGTATAATATAAAATAGCTGCAGGCCTGATAAGTTAATAGTTTACTTTTTTATTATTATTTATAGCGAAGAAAGCGTGAAATAAAATATATCTGTATAAAATATAGCATAGAATATAATCAACATATATATACCTTCTATAACTTTCCAACTGGCATATTAGAGACCTTATTAGAGTTCAGCTTCTTCTCTTCTCAGCTGTTTAACTCCACAATCCGCAAAATGGAGTGTCTTGGCAATGCATTCTCTCTGTTTAACGTGCTTCATGCGAAATATATAATACGGAATACGGAAGCTAAAAAAATGCCACTTTGTTACGATATTTTAGAATTTTATTATACAACTTATGTATATTACAGAGAACCTCGTGATAATATATATTATTATTTTTTTACTTTTTTAATATGAATTTGTTACTATTGCCTATATAATTACCACTTAGCGGCTATAGTATCTACTTTATGTATGTCAATACTATATAATTAGATTTGTTCAACGTTCAAAGCTAGCTGTGGTTTGGAGGGACCCCGCTATGTGGTTTCTATACCTACTCGGACAATCTTAAGTTACAACAGGTCCCTATGCGACTGATACTGATAAGAACTAATAGTAAATAAGATACTAAAGTTCTATTGTTTGTTGAAGATTTCTTTGAGATCTTTCTTTGCAGCTTTTCTTAAAGTCTCCCTCATTGTTGTTGATGTCTTTAGTTTCTAGTTTTCTAGTTTGTTCTTGGTCGTATAACCACAATCCAGATAAAATACGTTGGTAGGTAATCAGATTTCTAAAGTAAATAAGTTTATGTGTTATTTTTCTTTTATGTTAGTAAATAAATGTAATAATCACGCTATGTCGCGTTGTTGAGTTCCGCCGCTCAACACGATATGCTTCTGGTGTTCTGCGGAAAGTGAAGATCCTAAGTGTGTTAATGGGAACAGAGTGGTAAGTTTCCGGGTTCCCTTTGCCTATCCAGCCATTTGTGGGATACTGCGTGAAGCTATAAAAAAAATGTAAATATTACAGAACTTAAACAGTGTTTTAGCGTGTGAATCTCACACTCATTTAGTTGGAAGCTTCGAAACTGAAGAATGACTGAAGAATAAAATATATTATAATGATCAAACATTTATTCACTTTATCTACTAAACTATAGAGCAAGTATTATATTTATTATATAGAGCAAGTATTATAGTACCACTCTAAAAAGAAGCTGTACAATTTACTAAAAGTATCTACATATATGAAATGCTAAGTATTAAAAAGTCGAGGGCAACGTGGCTCTTTGATAAAGCGTCTATATAATAACCATAGTAGGTAGTTGTTCGATTCTCGCTCGGGTGAATTTCGTCAATCAATAGAACCCAATAACACCTCAATTTCGCACGGATACAACGTGAAGCTGAAAAAAATGTTTTAAAAATCTTTGTAGCTGCGCGCTGCAGGATGGGTTGAGGGAACAAATTTTTCGGTAAAATATTTGAGATATTGCTATATATTGTTATTGTTGAGCGGCGATATTCTAAACTGAGATATATCTCGCTACCAAAACGAGGAAATGAAAACAAATCATTCCCTACAGTAGGAATCGAATCCACTACCGCCCCGATTATAGTCACACCTGAAACCGCTGCGCCACGACGACTCAAAAAGCTTTTTGTTACAATAATTCACATTACAACAACATAATGGAGTATAATTAAATTATATTAACTACGGATAAACACGATCTACATTAATAAATCATTTCGAGACCACGCACGGCCGCGTCGATTATAACGATTATACCGATTATTAAGCAAAACGCTAGACCGGAAACACTGGTCACTTTGCATGGAGAGAGATGATCACGCGACAAAAAAACGCTAGACCGGAAACACTGGTCACTCTGCATGGAGAGAGATGATCACGCGACAAAAAAACACCGATATCTCATCCCGAGAGCGTTCTGTAGAGCAACTGTAATTGCATGTGTCGGTGAAACGTTTTGCTGTGTAATTTGTTTGTGAATTTGCCTTTTTTATTTTTGTTCTTTCTGGTTTTGTTGATGTTTTATGTTGTGATGTGGTGTTTGTAACGAATTATGAATTATTTGAGCATGATTTGGAGTTGTGTTACGCTACTCAACACACTGTCTCAATTTCGTGTCGAAAGAGTAGAACGGAGTGTCTTGATACTAGGTTATTTGTGTCTTCCCTGCTTTATGTGCAGCAGAGGAAAATATTTATTTACACTCGCTTCCGCTTTCTGTTCCCATTCTATACATGTTTGTATCCAAACCATATTTGAATAATTAAACACACTATCTTCACATAACTCAACATAATTCAACGGTGCCATTATGGTATTATTAGTAGAGATGTTTCGATAGTGGCTAGCCAACTCGCTTGTAAAAATATTCATATACTTTTCATTAAAGTAAAAAAGATCAATAAAAATTTAGATCTGTCAAAAAGAAAGATTTTTCTTAGTAATGTGCAAAAGTTCTCGTTAAGTCAAGAGTAATGTCAATTAAAAATTTACATATTTATGATGTGCAAGAGAACAATATCGTAAAAGTGTCAATGCAGTCAGTTTATGTTGGTAAACCAATATAATATTGAAATTAATAAGAAACATCTAGATTTTAATTAAATTCTCTCTATATACATTTTATTGAGAAATACATACAAAGTCTAGTCTAGTCTAGTCTAGTAACTATTGTATAAGGATACTAGCACCACGCTTGCGGTTTCGCCGGCTTGAACTACATAATTATTTGTTTACAAATCTGAATTACTTTTGTGTTGTAACAACATATTTTGTATAACTTTTTTCTGTGAATTGAAGAAAATAAAATTACAAAAATACAATGGTGAACACTGAAAACAAAGGTTAAGCCGTCTCTGAGATTATCGTGCACAAACGCACAGACAAACATTTTTCCAAACGACCAACAGACAAAAATTTAAAAAATCATTGTTTTGGGTTCATTAATAAATGTATGATAGATTTTCTCGTTTATTTTCCATACATAAACACCGATTATTTACAATTTTATTATATGTATAGAACTGTATGTATTCGTTCAGGCATCAAACATAGAATTCCTATCATGAAATAACTATTCACATACATTGTGTATTACTAATAATATTTTTTTAATAAAAGAAAGATACACTATCATATCGGTATGTAATTATTCGTTAGAAAACGAACGAAACGAAACTAGAGCACAGAAAGAAACTCACTTTTAGTACTAATTTTTTTGTTAAAGTGTTTTTTTTCTAATTTGCTAATAAAACGATAATTATGCTATATATTTCATTTGAAGCCAGTCGTGGCGCAAGCATGCGACTGTAAACGCAACAGGTTGTGGGTTCAATTCCCATACGAGGAAATGAAATATATAATATATTAATTAAATATATTTTTATTTTCATTTCCTCGCTCTGGTAACGAAGCAAAGCGCGGCGTAAATTCCACCACTCAACACGCACTGCCTACTTAACAGCAAAAACCGTAGAGTCGAACCTACAACCACTGCGTCTATTGCTTTGGAATAATAGTATTCCCCCAAAAACCTCGATCCAAACTTATATGTTTAAAGAAAATATCGATTCTTTCTAAGCTAACTAAGATCTAAGAATAATGTTAAACATTAGAAAAACCTAGTCCAATGATTAATATGCTGGTATAATCAGTTCCGCTCGCGTGTTCCACGTCAATGTATACATTTACACCTTTATCACATCTTTCATCTTTTTCGCACGTTTGTTAAGAAGAAATGACAACTCATAGTTTCACGCAGTATCACGCATTTTTATCCGATCACGCCAAAGCAAACAGGAGGGTTATGATTTTGACCTGTATGTACTCTTATGTATGGGGTATGGATGTTCATCTGTTCCCTCATAACTTCTAACCTAGTTATCAAAAAGAGACAAATGAGGTACGAAACAAGAACATCATCACGTCTATTCTTTAAACATATTATCTCTATCAGTATGACGTATAAAAATACGTTTAAATATAATACGTATAAGTTATATATTTAATATTCGGTAAGTTTTTATAGTTTGTACATAATAATTTAGCGGGGATTATCTTCTTGTTTCGTATTTTTTAGGGCGTGCTTTAGTAGTCGGGTTTTAGTTTTTAAACATTCTTTTTATGCGGTGTATGTGCAAGGAAATAAAAATAATCCATTCACCCGAATTGAATTTGAACCCTCAATCGTATAAATAACAGTCAAATGTTGCGCCACGGTTGCCTGAAATACACTCTTCAGTTTTATTATATGTTAAGCTGTATCCCGCACTTAGCATGGTAAGCAGATGGAACTTCGGATTGGAAACCTAGTGTTAAGACACTTCCGTTCCCCACACTCTGCCGAATTCTAGAGGAATTGCGTGTAGTGTTAAATGGCGCGGAATTTAACTCCGCACTTTGGCTCGTTACCATAGCGAGGAAATGAAAATTTTAAATATTTAATTTCCTTGAGTAAGATGGGATTTTCCTAGCTTTATTTGTTATATTTTAGAAAAGTAAGAGCACACGTGTTTTAAATGTTTAAGGCGATGACTACAATAAGTTTTTGGATATCAGTTATAAAATGCAATACCTATAGTAAATAATAGTGATAATAGTCATGTTAGGATGAGTCAGACATTAAATTGCACGTGGTGATAAGCTCTTAAAACAACGCTCCGCCCTTTTATTTCTAGCTTCACGCTCTATCTCGTATATAGCAGGGTAGGCAGAGGGAACCTAGTGTCAAGATACTCCATTCCCATTAAGACACTGGACACATTGCTGTTTAATGGCGGAACTCAACGCTTCGTAACCAAGGCGAGAAAGTGAAAATATTAAATATTTAATTTATTCGACTGGTAATCGAAGTGACAACCTGTCACTTTTACAGTCGTGCTTCTGGCCGCGGTTTGTTTCAATATAAATATATGATAATTTTGTTTTGTTGCAGCGAGGGTCTATTCACCAGTCCTGTGAATGCATCTCCCGTTGACTACGCTAAGGTAAGGTTCTTATAAATAATAAGTAATTTTCTATGCGTATTTAATTGTATATAATTAAGTAACTTTTATTGAGGCCGGTCGTGGCGCAGTGGCACAGGGTGTGACTGTAAAATCGACTGGTTGTGGGTTCGATCCCCACTCGAGGAGATGAAATATTTACTTAAATTTATATTTCCATTTCTTCGCTCTGGT
>DWLH01000613.1:0-18224 GCA_018249795.1 Heliconius telesiphe telesiphe
TGATTTTCATAATATTAACACTAGAAATAGGCATAATCTTGGTGCACCTGTAACTCGGTTGCATCGAATCCGTAATTCTTTTATGGGACAATGTGTACGCTTTTACAATAGGATCCCAGAAAACGTCCGAGAATGTTCTATATCGCAATTTAAAAGAGTTGTGAAAAGACGTTTGTGTTTTAAAGGTTATTACCAAATTAATGATTATATAAATGATAACACGCCTTGGGAATGAAATGCTCGCTCCAGGCTGTTTCAAAGGTATAATTGTCACAGATAATTAAATATGTATTTGTTTAAAATTGACTTTAAAAAATAGGTCCCGCTGAGTTTCTTGCGCCGGGTATTCTCAGGTCTGAGGCATTAATTTTAGTGAACTGGTGGTAAATTATTTGACGTTCAAAAAATGAAGCATGTAACTTCTTATTTTGAATAAAATTATTTGAATTTGAATTTGTAAAATTCTGAAGACGTGTTCCAAATGCACGGAAACTTTTTCACACTATCGATAAGATTTTCATCCATTTTCTTTACTACGTCGACCACAAATGCACTAGTCAGACTACGCTGGTCGCTGGCACACTGCGGGGCGCGAGCGCAGCCCGCACTCGCTTCCCCGCTCCACTTCCCCGCTCCGCTTACCGGTTTTGTATGAATTTTTAAACTAGTTCGCAATTCCCTGTCCACTAAAGAGGAGCGGAGATTTTGTGCAATCTTATTGGTTAATATTTATCCGTTTCTCCGCTCCGCTCCGGTGGACAGGCAGCCTCAATGTTGTCCTTGTCCGCGTTGAACTCGGATAACTGGATGTCCTCGTGAGCGGTTACCCTCATTTTTCGTCATCACTTATAGTTTCGTACACGCCATTTGAAGTCTTCCATTGCATTGTTTTGTGGGTTACATCTCACTTCTGATAACGAAGCCGGGCGCGTGGGTAGGCAGGCAGTTCTGACTCGTTAGGTCTTCCTTCATACTTGGAACGCGGTGAAGTCAGATGATGTCTTAGTACAACCTCTCAGATTATAAAATCTTTTGCAAATTATTTTTGTTTAACAAAATCAAAGTACGTTTTACTTTATGTAAAATTATTTTTTACTTTTTAGTTCGTTGTTTGAAGTCGGTTTTTTTGCTAAATGGCATGATCAGTGCCGGTTTTAGCATTACCAGCTCCCTGAGTGAGATTTATTTGGCTTCGATCTCCACTCGGGGAAAGGAAATATTTATTTAAATTTATATTTCATTTTTTGGCTCTGGTGTCGAGGCAAAGCGCGGTGTTAAGAGAATTAGGCGGAAAGGAACGAAGTGTCTTACCACGAGGTTCCTTCTGTCTTATTTAGAATCCACAATTAATTTTAATTGGAGATCACCACAAAGTTTGGGTTTTTCAGGAATTTGTTTTATATTGTACAAAAAAGATCAAGAATTCGAGTACTCTTTTAACTATTCAAATCTTTAATTTTTAACTGTTCAAATCTTTTTATTATTAACTGAAATTAATGTAGCGTTTAAGAAAGAATTGAAAAATTCTACTGCAAATTTCTTTTCTGGAGAAGTCATAGGCTCGTCGCGTGTAGTTTAACCAGCTTGACGCTTAACAATTCGAGTTTTTTTATAGGTTTAAACACAGGTTCAATTTGTAGTTCTTCAGCCGATTCCTTTGCACTTAAAATGGCGCTTTAAAAGCCTGTATTTCTATATTCTTCCAAAAAAGCGCAGCATTTTTTTAAATGTTAAAAAATGTCTGTGCATTTACTGAGACATATTTGGTGATTGTAGAGATTTACTAACAACGTTAATTTGAAAAAGTATATCATACCACACAATCAAGGTACATAAACAGCTAAGGGATTTATATCTAGAATTCTCCTTTGAACCCCAATACTTTTTCCTTTCATATTCGCCCCGTTGTCATAACCCTGACCCCTACAGTCGTTTAATTCAAGTCCGTGTTTGTTTAACAAATCAATAATATTTTCAGTTAGTTTTTCACCAGTCGCCTCATTTACAGGTAAAAATTCTACAAAATACTCTTTTAATTATATTCTATCGTCATCTGATGTTAAATTAACAAATCGTATTGTCAGTGAAAGTTGTTCTACGTTACTAATGTCCGGTGTACAGTCAGCTATAATAGGATAATGTCATGCGCGTGATATGATTTCTGATTTCACTCACATCAGCTGTATTAATTTATTTTGAATATCTTTTCCGCAGTAGTGGTCTGCAATATCACCTTTCATAGCTAATCGCAAGTGCTCCTGCATAACTGGATCAAATTGTACTAAGCCCAAAAACTTTCCGTTATTTGGCGTATATAATTTGTCAGAAGTACTTCTAACCGCTATATTGTTTTCAGCTAAATAAAATGTAATATACATCAATCTAGACAAAACATTATTCCATTTTGTAGTTTCCTTTTTAATCAAATATTGCTCTTGGCAATCTATTGTTTTGCCTTATTTTAAACGTAGATCGGTTTCAATCCACGAAAGGTAAAATTTCTTATGTGAAGAGTGTTATTCTCATGAGTTTTTAACATTTTGAAATGTTAAAATGTGAAATAAATGTTTCCAGTTGTTATATCCTTCACATACTAAACTTGCCGTTGAACTGCTATCAAACAGCCAGCAACAAAAACAATAAACTCGATCTTGTAAATGGAATATACTAACCAACGACGCTGAATCGTTTCATTGTTTGCTAGTTTTTTTATACATGTTGATATACATGATAGTAAAATAGATTACACTAGGGTTGCCTAAAAGAATCCTGCCGAAATCATCTTTAATGAATGTTTTTCGTAACTCGTTTTTGGAGAAAATTGCACTCATATGTTTTTTATGTGAATCGCACATCATTTGAAAGAAAATCGCATAAGGAATTGGAAAAACAATGGTTGCCAGCTCTCAGTCTGCCGCAAGCCCAGGGTTGCCTGGTTTAAACAGGTCACTTAATGTTAATATTTGCACTCATGTGTTTTTTTAATGAATTATATATCAAATTAAAGCTTTTTTCATCACTAAAACACATGGTTGCCTAGAAAGTAACTACCGCAAGCAAAGGTTGCCATCATTTGAAATATTTTATTCCGATTCCGTTTGACTGAGAATAGACAATGAAATGTTCGGTTTGCCTTATGTTTTAAAATAAAATATTATATAATAGAAGGTCAATCTTAAAATTAATTTTTATTCTAGCTGTTCACCTGTTACATGATGATTTTAATCATATTAAGTACATACAAAAAACTATTTAGACATGAAATCATCCTTATTTTTCAAGTGAAATAATGAATCCAAGATATTAAGTATTTGCTAAATCTGTTTTCTAAATACTAATACTCATTTAAATTATCATTTTAAAACTACTAAATAATTAAGTAAATGTTTGCAAATATCGATCTATTATAAGGTATTAATTACATTATGTTTCCTTAATATAATGAAGGGTGACAATTATTGCAGATATTTTATTTATTAATTAAGAATAAAAATGAATAAATCAGCTTCACGTTGTAGGCACACTGCAGGGCAGGCATAGGGAACCTAGTGTTAAGACACTCCATTCCCCACTTTCGGCCGAATTCTGGAGGCATTGCTTATTGAGTGGCAGAACTCAACGCCGCGCTTTGCCTAGACACCAGAACTATTACCAGATTTGGCTGACTATTGGTCTAAGAGGTACTTCTTTTTTGTGTATTTTTGGTAACCCATACAACTTTGGAGGTTTTACACAGCTAGGCACGAGAGATTTAATGGCAAGATGTAATAATTTCGCGTGTTTTTTGATTAAATCGGATGTCTTTTTAAGTATTTTTGTTGTTGTGTCTTTGTCAACAATTTATAAGTTTTTTGATCAGATAGTAATGATGACATTTTTTGAGTATACTCTTCGGTGTCTAGTATAAACGTCGCGTTACCTTTATCGGCTTTGAGAACTGTTATATCCTCGTTTTTCCGTAATTTACTAAGAGCCCGAGATTCATCACGAAAAAGATTCTACTTAGGTGGTATACTACGGCGCAATAAGGCTGATATATCTTGGCGAATAGCTTCAGAATATTCCTTCAAAATCTGTTTTTTATATAGACAGTCCTCCACGTTTGTAGTTATTTCCTCGAAAGGTATTTTTCTAGGCGCCGGCGAAAAGTTAAAACTTTTACTTAATACCTCAATAGTTGAATTATCGAAAGTTTGTTTTGACAGATTGACAACTGACGTTTGTGTTGTCTGTGTAGAATTTACGTTGTTGCCATAGACATTTTTCCGTTCGGATTTTAATTCGAGATTTTGGTACTTACGAATTTGTCTAATTTTATATTGATTATATTTATTTTGCGCGCGTTTATTAGTAAATTCTACACATTGATGGAAATCTGTCTTAGAAAAACACGTCTCAATATCATTGCTTAAGGCTTTTATTTGTTCGTCGAATCGATTTAAATCATAACGGTGTTCTTTAATGAGTTGACATAATAATTTTTTACTTGCCTGATTGAGTATCTTTTTGCAATATTTTATGTCTTTTTTCGGCGCGATTTTATACACAAACTGGTATGAGATTATTATCGCGGCACCTTTTTAAGAAATTAATGGATGTTAAATATCTTGCACGTTTTGTTTTTAGATACTCAAGTCGACATGGCGTTGCGTACCATCGTGCAACTGCCGCGTAATCTGATTGCGACCGGTTTCGAGCTGGTCAACGGGGTCGTTAAGCGAGGAGCGTATCGTATTGTTACATTTTTATTGTTTTTAATTACTTACAAATTATTATTTTTTAATTCTGCATACTGGATATTTTTATCTCAAAATGGAATCTAAAGCTGAAAATATTAATTTTTTAAAGGATCTTAGTTTCAAACGTAGTACCATTAAGGGAGGTTTAACTAGATTCAAAAATCATTTAGATATGATACACGGGCAAGATGATCTATCTGACTTAGATGTCAAAATGCTTGAGATGAAACTATCTAGAGCGGAAATATTATATAAGGAATTCGACTAGCTGCAGGCACAAATGGAGTCATTAAGGGCACCTAGTGTAGATATTGAACTACAGTCATGTGAGGCTATGGAACAAGATTTCGATCGCTATATCTCTCTTGCCAAGTTAATGTTAGCTAGAACCTTACATAGTAATGTTAATGAATCTACTTTTTCTAACGCAACTGACCACTTTTCATGCTGCAATGATAGTCAAGGTTTTTTAGGGTTTAAGTTACCCGTCATAAAGATTTAAAATTTTAATGGTGAATATTTTAAATGGCTTGAATTTAAAGAAACTTTCACATCATTAATTCATAGTAATAATAAAATTAAAAATATATACAAATTTCACTATTTAAATTCTTATTTAGAAGGGGTAGCAGCCCGCGTTATTAGTAATTTCGAGGTGACCGATATTAATTATATAGAAGCATGGAAACATTTTTGTGAGCGATACGACAATAAACGCCAGTTAATTAATAATCATCTTAAGTCTTTATTTTCTTTTGTATCAATGCGGGATACTGATAAATCTTTACGTTTCCTAATCGATCATGTTACTAAAAATTTGCGGGCCTTATGCATACGGGTTACCTACTGACAAGTGGGATATATTAATTATTTATATGATCACAGCAAAATTAGATAACACAACTATTTATAAATGGGAGGAGCATAGAAATTCTCTGCCAGAAATTTCTACGTTAGCCGATTTTTTTACATTTTTGAAAAGCCGCGCGTACGTTTTGGAAACGGTTAGCCGAAATAAACAGGATAGAATTATTCATAACAATAAAAATTCAAATTTTAATTCTTCTGTAAAAACACACACCAAATCATTTATGGCTGTGTCGAATAATAAGAAGTTCTTCGCCTAGGCGTAATTATGAATGCTTAGTTTGCAAGGAATACCATCGTCTTTTCAAAGGTCCTACATTCAAGGCTAAGCTTTCTATAGATAGGCGGCATATAGCCACTTCATTGCACTTATGTGAAAATTGTTTAAGAATCGGTCATAGTCTCGAAACGTGTAAACTTCCCGGGTGTTGTCGTTTATGCAAAGGGCGTCACAATTCTTTACTATACCTACTTTTATATACCTAATGAGTCCGCTTCCAGCTTGCCAACACAGTGTCTACATTTACTCAAAAATCACAAGTTTTGTTGTGTACTGCTATTGTTAAAGTACGCAATCCTACAACAAATGAAATTATTAGTGTTTATTAGTATCACTAAGTCGCTAAAGCATCGACTCAACCTACCTACATATCCGTTTAGTGTTGAAATATACACACTTGGAAAAAATATGCTTAATCAAAATACAGAACGATGTTTTATTCATCTCCAATCTAGTTATAACCAATTCAATGTTAAAATGTCTTGCCTAGTATTGCCTAAAATATCTGATGATATACCTAAGTCAAGTTATAATTTAAAAGGCCTAAATCTGTCTAATTTTATTCTTGCAGATTTTACCTTTAATCAACCATCTCCTATCGATATGCTTATGGGTGCTGACCTATTTTAGGACATTATAGATTCTGAACAACACTCTTCAGGTGACGGAAAACCTATACTACGTAGCTCTAAATTAGGTTGGCTAGTCGGGGGTTCGATTCCTATTCAATGTAAGTCAACTTTACCTAACAAATATATTCAAACTTATCATAATTGTCTTAGCAAAGATGATGATTTAGAAAGTCAAGTAGCTAGCTTTTGGAAGGCCTTTGCAGACGTTGTTCCCTATACTAAGGAAGAAAAACTTTGTGAAAGGCATTTTGTTTCGAACACTACTCGTCACCAAATGGTCGTTTCTGCGTAAGTCTTCCTCTTTGTGACAATAAGGATTGCTTAGGCGACTCCCATCAATTAGCAAAGAAAAGATTTTTAAATTTGAAAGCGCGTTTTAGGAAACAACCAGATTTAAAATCAGCCTATTGTGATTTTATAAACGAGTACGCCTTTCTTGGACATTTATCTGTGTCACATAAACATAAGCCTTCTAATAATAAAAAATAAGCAATGCCTTTAGTACCCTAGGGTAGTGGTCTACATCAGATCAGTTGCATTTCTTATACAAAGTTTCTTCTCATAGGAATGTCACTAAAAGATCTATTCTCTCCGATATTTGTAAAATATTTGACCCATTAGGGCTATTATCTCTCTATACAATTAAGCAAAAATTCTATTGCAAAGTTTATGGAAATTAAAAATACACTGGGATGAGGATGTGCCCATATTTATTTCATAATAATCTAAGTAACATTTAAAATCTTCGTATTCCGCGGCTTATTTTGATTAATCACAACGCAAAAATAGCAATGCATTCTTTCTACGATGCTTCACAGCAAGCCTATGGTGCATGTGTCTACCTTAAATCTATAAATTCAATGGAACAACTTCAATTATCTATATAATAATTATTATCTATGTTTGTACCCACACTACATCCTACAGGTTACCTTTAAATCTTTTAATACTTTACAAATAGCCTACAGAACACAATATATAATTATTACCTATCGATACTGTTAATATATTAGTTTCTTTATTGTGTCTATGATACTAAGTAATATAGTCTGTGGTGTAAATTCGCGCATTTTCAATATTTCTATTTTTCTCTTCTAATATACTCTGTGGGCATCATTAAAAAGACAGTTGTTGTACTATAAAACTTTTATTTATTTTCAAGTAAATTCCACTTAATCCAATAACTCTAACAGATACATTATTTATTTATTTTTATTTAATACTTTATTACACCAACTTAATCATAAAAATATATAAAGAAAACAATGGAAAAGTATGGTGTAAAGGCGGCCTTATCACCACAGGTAATCTCTTCCAGGCAATCCTTACCATTAAAAAGATCAAAGAATGTATGGATATTCGCTGGTGTACAAATGATATAAAATGTTATTCTAATATGATAATATGTAGGTATATACCTACATAAAAAAAAATACATTCTATATATTACAAACTAATTTACATAGATACCTATATAAAATAAAATAAAAAAAAATACATACAACTATTGATAAATAAATATATAATTCAATAAACTTACATAGATAAATATACAATTACATACATACATAATTTATAGCGATAAGAAATAGCTTCTAACTTGACGCTTAAAAATGTGAACTGATTTTAATTGGCGCAGCTCGCGTGGGAGTGTATTCCAAAGGACCGCAGCTTTAACAGAAAAGGTATCACCATAGGCTTGAGTGCGGCTGAGTGGCAATTCTAATTTATTGTCGTCCTGTGATCTGAGGTTAAGAGAGTGGTTGGATCCAAGGAAAGTGAACTTAGTATTGTAGTGTTGATGGTGAATAATAAAAGTCTACTCACGTTTAACTTTGAGTTTAATCAACATTACTTTAAATGCACATACAGTGATAACACAAAAAGTAAAATCACAATTAAACACGGTACAGTAAACAAAAAAGTCAACCACAAACATATATGTAACAGAACACGAAAGATACTAATTTAGAATTAAATACTATATAAAACAAAGGGGCGTATGGAAAGCGCATCGAGTGGCAAGCATCGACTGTTATATGTAGAATATGCCGTCGACAAGGGGGTAGACGTAAATGTTAGTACGCCTCACCGGTTCGGTCGACGGCAGTGAGCGCTTTCATATAAATAAACTAAATACTAATACTTAGTATAAAATACATAAATTAAATTAAATGTATGTTTGTATATAAGTGATAAATAAATAAACTACAATATTGAAATATATAAATAACACATATTAAATAAACTATAAATGTAAATAATACATTCCCTACATCACTCCCCTCCAGAGGCCGTGTCTTCGGACGATAGTAGTCAGGGAAACGTACATATCTCCCTGACCGAGTAGTGTGTCTGAAGGGTGAGTGATGTAGCTGTATGTCTGTGTATGTATCGGTCTGAGTGCCTGAGTGTGTGCTTGTATGTGTGTTTGCGTGTGTGACAGAGATGAGGTGAGGTGTTGTGAGACGTGTGTGGGTCGTGCAGTATATAGGCTGGCTTCAGGCGGTCTATTGAAACTGTCACAGATTTACCTTTTACATCTATCTTGAACACTTTTTTATCTCTTGTCAAAACTTTGTGTGGACCAGTGTACGCAGCCTGTAAAGAACCCCGTAGCACGTCTTCCTAAGGAAAACGTGAGTACAGGATTCAAGATCTTTAAAAACAAATGTTTTACGGTTTAAATTGTGGTGCTGCGTAGGAACTGGTCGCACATTTTGGACGAAATGCTTCATCCGCGTCGAGAAATCGGTGATATCAGTGGTGGGAGTGGCGACGTTATGCCCAAAAAATTCTCCGGGCAGTCGTACACCACCGTACACCAGATCTGCGGATGAAGCTTGTAGGTCCTCTTTGTATGCGCTTCTAATGCCGAGAAGGAAGAATGGAAGCGATTCGGTCCAATTGCTGACACCGTGGCAAACTATAGCGGCTTTCAGTTGCCTATGAAAGCGCTCCACTAAACCGTTGCACTGTGGGTGGTATGCGGTTGTCCTACGATGTTGAAACCCAATGGATTTCGACAATTGTTCGAACAATGTGGATTTGAACTGCCGACCTCTGTCCGTAACAATGTCGGTAGGACAACCAAATCGCGATACCCAACAAGATATGAATGCTTTGGCCACTGTTTCAGCTGTGATATCGGTAATAGGGACAGCTTCCGGCCATCGCGTAAACCGATCGACGGCTGTCAAACAGTACCGATATCCGTCGCTTGCGGGTGGTAGTGGGCCGATCAGGTCTATATGGACGTGTTTGAAGCGCGCCGAAGGTAAGGTGTGAGTATCTAAAGGTGAGGTCACATGTCTATGTATCTTTGAGCGCTGGCAGGTCAAACACGCCTTAGACCACTCACGGCAATTTTTCCGCATTGGTGGCCAAACGAAACGTTGTGCAACCAGCTTAGTGGTTGCGTTTGCGCCAGGGTGACTGAGCGAGTGCAAGGAGTCGAAGACTTGCCGGCGAAGTTGAGCTAGTACGTGAGGCCTGGGAGTCGGTGTACTGACGTCACAGTACAATTCAGTACGACTTCCAGGGATTACCAGCTTTTGCAAGCGCAAAGAAGTTCCGCCGGCAAGAATGATTGCGAGGTCTGCGTCCGCCGTTTGGGAACTGGCCAGTACCTCTAAGCTGACAGGCATCTGCAATACATCGACCCGATACAGAGTATCGGCCACGACGTTATCCTGGCCGGTTATATGTCTTATGTCGGTCGTGAATTGCGAGATGAAGTCCAGATGTCTATACTGACGCGAGGAGCAGTTGCTTTTCCTTTCGTGGAAGGCAAAACACAACAGCTTGTGGTCAGTATAGACTATGAAGTGGCTGGCCTCTAGCATATGGCGAAAATGCTTGATGCTTTCGTATATGGCAAGGAGCTCGCGATCGTAAGGTGAGTACTTTACCTGTGATGGGCCCAACTTGCAAGAAAAGAACACTAGAGGCTGCCATGCTCCATCTTGGAGTTGCTGGAGGATTCCACCTATCGCCGTGTCAGAAGCGTCAGTGACCAGTCCAAGTGTAGCGGTAGGGTCAGGGTGCGCTAAAAGTGGAGCCTCGCAAAGACTCTTCTTGCAGTGCTCGAATGCCTGTAAAGAATTTTCCTCGATGGCGACGGGATGCAAAGCCTTTATTGAGCCGGTCAGCAGGACATTGAGAGGGGCTTGAATTTGAGCCGCTTTAGGAATAAATCGTCTATAGAAATTGACCATTCCCAGGAACCTTCTAAGTTCCCTTACGGTTTTAGGAATGGGGAAATCGAATATGGCCTTGACCTTTGCTTCCAATGGCTTTGTGCCTTTGCTGGAGACATGGTACCCTAGGAATGTGAGCTCAGGAACAGCGAAAACGCATTTAGTCGTGTTTAAAAGTACGCCGTAGTCTTTCATACGAGTGAAGAGCTGGCGTAAATGGTCTTCGTGTTCCTTTTGTGTCTTGGAGTACACTAGGAAGTCATCCAGATATGGGTAACAAAATGTTGTGTATAGGGACACGTCAATGAAACACGACAGCTCAACGCAGACTGATTTATTGATCACCTACATAGAACATAATGTTCTACACCCCTTAGCGAAATCATTCGGAAATTCATTACGTAATGATGTCGCCATCGAGTCCTCATAAGATAAATTATGGCATTCTACTACGGCTAACTTTAAGTCTTTAATCCAGGTGCGTCCCATCAGAGGGGGGCCGCCATTTTTAATAATATATAAATTAAGCTTCGCGTAATGATTACCGCAAAAAACATTAACAACAATATACCCGAGAGTCTCGATAACGTCACCCGTATATGATTTTAAATTAAGAACTTTACTTTCAATTGGAATATTTGAGAAATTCTCATCATAATAATGTTTAGAAATTATAGATATTTTGCATCCCGTGTCAATTTCAAATTTACATTGAATATTTTCCACCATCAAATTAATATAGAATGGCCCGTCACCGTCACTATTAATGACCAAATTATAAAAGTTACAATTGTCTTCCTCAGCATCTGACTCATTTATAAAAAAATGATTTTTGTAGTCTCTCCTAACGGAAGTATTTTTATATACTATTTTTAAGTGGCCCTTCTTACCACACACATCACAATTATATTGCTTAAAACGACACTTGCCTTCTGAATGACCGAATTTACCGCACCGCGAGCATGCACGTGCCGAGCGGCCCACGCTCGCGCCGCCGCCGCCGCTGCTGCCACCTCGTGCCCGCGGGCCGGCTGCCGCCGCGCCGATCCGGTGCAAGCCGTCATCGTCGAGCGGAGCCTCGCTTGTAATCCAATTTACTTTCTGCGAAGATTCTTGATCTCATGTCCTCATCGAACAGCCCAGAAACGAACTGATCCCGCAAACAGACTTCTAAACAAGCACCAAAATTAGAAGTTTTTGCTAAATGTTTTAATGCTTGTAGGTATTCGTGAATACTTTCTCCCTGCCGTGGAACACATAGGCGAAAAATGTGCCTCTCTGCTATCTCCGAACGTTCCGGTTCCAAATGTTCCTTTACAAATTTTACCAGGTCGTCGTATGATTTTGTTTCTGGTATGCTGGAAGCGCACAAGTCGCACATTAAATCGTAGCATTCCGCACCTACTACTGTCACCAACGTGGCAACTTCCAGTGACGTATCTATGTTATTCAACATGATAGACTGATTTACTCGGCGAACGTAAGCTTCCCAATTGCCATTTCCGAAATGATACAGTTCAACTCGTCCAATGGGCATTGTAATATTTTTTTAAATAGCACGCGTATGCAACTGATCCTCGTCGCCAGTGTTGTGTATAGGGACACGTCAATGAAACACGACAACTCAACGCAGACCGATTTATTGATGACCTACATAGAACATAACACAAAAGTCAAGTCCACGGGTCATTTCATCGACGAATCTTTGAAATGTTTGCCCTGCATTTCTCAACCCAAATGTCATAAATGGAAATTCATATAAACCAAAAAGGGTTGTAATTGCTATTTTCGGTATGTCCTCCTCAGCGACGGGGATTTGGTTGTAAGCCTTGAGTAAATCAATGACGGAAAAGTACTTACAACAAAAAAAGCTGTTTGAGAAGTCCTCGATGTGACGTATTGGGTATTGGCCCGGTATGGTTCTGGCGTTTAGGAGACTGTAGTCTCCACAAGGGCGCCAGCCATTATCCTTTTTGGATGCGAGGTGCAGGGGCGAAGACCATGGGCTGTCTGAAGGACGAGCAGTGCCATTAGCCAACATTGCGTCGAATTCTTGCCTAGCTATCTTTAGTTTTTCAGGTGCTAACCTCCTCGGTGAACATGCTACGGGTGGACCTGGTGTAGTGCGTATGTGGTGTACAGTATTGTGTTTAACTGTTGGTGGTGTACCAGCAGGACGGGTTATTTCCGGAAATGTGTTACCACCAGTCGATACTTTGACACTTGTGATTAAAGATTGAGAATTTACAATACTAGCGACAGTGCTGATATTGGTCAGGCTATCAATTAATTTGCGGTTGCTGATGTCCACAATAAGTTTATAATGAGAGAGGAAATCTACGCCAATGATAGGCTTCGTGACGTCAGCGATTATAAAACGCCACGGAAAATATCGACGTAACCCAATGTTTAAAGTTAGGTTAATGTAACCATACGTTTCGATAGCCGAACGGTTTTTTTTTTTTTTTTTTAATTTTATTATAATAAAACACCACGGACTTTGGTTGTCCGTGCCCTTGTATGCTCTTTATTACATGTTTATGTGATTTGGTTTTTATTAATTAAATAAATAAATTTACTCCGTTCAACAGTAAACGGTAGTTGTAATAGTTTAATGAAATGAGATTTCCTTGTCGTGTCCGGTGTGTAGTTTGGTTATGAATGTCCGAGTTTGTCTTGTTTGTGGTTTTCTAGAATTTTTATGGATTCCGAGTCCCTGTGGGATATAGCCATTTTGAGGTTGTAATCCAGTACATCGGCGTCGTGGGGCTTATTTGCTCTATCTATGAATCTGGTTATCGTGTCTTGATCTGCATCCGTGTAGTATGTACAGTCCTCTGTATGCCTTGTTATTGCGACAACAGCGTGTGTTACGCTGTCGTGTAAGGCAATTTTGGAGGATTTGGTCTGCACTATCACTACCGACCCGTAAGTTAGTCCCTGCGACTCGTTTATGGTGAGTATGCGGGAGTTTGGCCCTTTCCCAAACCCTTTCTGGATGAGGTCCTTCTTCTCAGCTTGTGTGTGGACCAGGTAAAGGGTATTGGGAGCGTCCGTTGGGATCCGTGAGCCAGTGAGTCGTGATCTTCTTAGGGACCGAGTCTTGGTGCGAGCAGTGTATATCCCGTCGTAAACCTCGTTTAAGGCGTAGGTGACGTCCTGTGGGCATCTGTATGATCTTGTGAGTTCTTTTGTGATGGACGTCATGAGGTTTGGGCTGATGTATTGAAGTTTGAATAAATTAAGCCTGTCGATGTAAGGTAGTTGGTTGTGGTCCCCTAGCAAAGTGAGTTTTTCGACTCCGGTGAGTTTGGCAGTCATTACGATCGCCCCAAAATGGTTCATCAAGGCCTCGTCCACTATCAGTCTTTTAGGCCTATCTTTGGTACAATTTACGAGGATTGAGGCGATCGTCCTCACTTTGCTGCGTGCTTCCCTCTCGCTTTTGAAATTTAACTTGCTTCTGAGGTCCTCGGCTGCCTCGATGGTGGTGGTTGCGATTAGGTCGCTGTCGGGGCTGAAGGTTTTTGTAACCCAGGTAGATTTCCCGCAGCCTGGGACTCCGTTGATCCATTCTATTTGTGGTGTTTTGAGTTTGTGAGGTCTGTTGGGCTGTTGAGTGGCATGATGGTTTTTGCCATGTCCAGGATTTTCTGTTCCAACGAGACCTCTGTACACCGGGCTAGTACTAAGATTGGGTCATCGGGCGATGTCTTGTACCTGGGTTTCTGTGTGTCCTCCTCGGCCTGAGTGTCCCTTTCCACGAAGCCATGGTTCCCGCTGTAGGCCGCCCTATGGGGGAGTTTTGGTGGTCTCTCCCCTCAGATATGTCGATGTTAGATTGTTGTAAATGGCGGCTTTTTCTTTCTCGAGTAAAACCTTGAGTAAGCCTTCGTTTTGAAGTACGAAGGTCTTACGGATCTTTTCGCAGATCCCAAGGTTTACTTTGATGGTTTCACGTTGGATGGTGATGTACTCGAGGAATGCGTTTTCCATGTGCTGCTGTGCCCCGTGTGCCGGGGGCAGATCGGGTGTTATGACCTGTCCTTTGTCTGCTCTGGTGACCTTCTCTTTTCTTTTGAGACTTTCCTTAGGTTTTAGCAGGCTTAAAATCGTGTGAGATGTTTTGGTTTTGGTTAGTTCTGTGATTTTCCCTTTTTTCTTCTTTTCCTCTTCCTTAGCTATTTTCTCCTGGAGTTTACTTGCTCCGCTCCCATATGTTGGTGTGTCAGTCTTTTCCGCCTTTTCTCTTCTGTCCTTCAAGAAGGATAGATTTTGACCCCTGTCCTCGTAGACGACTACTCTGTGGTATTTTGCCGCTTTTACGCATCCCAGAAAATCTTCGACGGATGCTCTGTCAAAGCCTGTTTTCATTACGTCTACGCTCAGAGTTTTTGGACTGTTGATGTTTTTTCCTTCTGTATGCTGTGTGCTCAGGTGGTCGAGCACTCTGCATGCCTTTTTGAAGGGGGGCTCGCCGTCGGTGCCGTCCAATAGTGCGATGGTCTTGTTTTTAATTCGCACTATTCGGAATTCGCAGTCACCCAGCGATGCAGAAGGCATGCTATCGTAGTCCGCTTTCCTCATTGTGGCTCTGGTGGTACTGCCTTTAGTGAGGACAACTAGGCCGGGTGAGATGTAGACCCATTTTTTCGGACCAACGATGCAGAAACAGAAGCCCAGTATCTCTTCATCCTCGTCCATGAAGAGGGCTACGGGTCGAAGTGATAGCCCTGGGATACCGGGGTGTCCGTTACGAAGAAAACTTTAAGCGTGTTTCTTTGGGGATGTCGTATTCGCGGAGCTGGTGGGGCCAATGAAGCCAGCCTCGATGATGGATGCGGTGAGGCCTTTTCTTCTTTCGAATAGCCTGCTTCTGGCGATCTCGCTGCCGTTCCTGAGCATCGCGACGCTGAAGATATTTAAGAGGTATTCTAGGAAGAGAGGCCTTCTAAGGTTGTCCGCCATTATGGTGGCCAGGTTGCTTCTCTCTAGGTTGGTATTGATTGAAGTTTCCAGGTCTAGGCGGACTGAGGAGAACCTTGGGCAGTCTAGAATAATGTGCCACACGGTCTCCTCGATGTTGGGGTCGCATTCACATCCCGGCGTGTCTTTGATTCTATGCTTGTGTAGGTAGCTGGCGATGCCTCCGTGGCCTGTCAGAATTCGCACATCGATAGGGTCCCATTTTACCGTCCTAGTTATTTGGAAGGCAGTCTCGGCGTTGGGAAGGAACTCCCTGGTGGTGTTTCCTGTGCTGGAGGTGGTGTACCTATCCTGCCATCTTTTTACAGATTCCTCCCTGATGTTGGCCTTGACGTAGGCCACTGGAGTTTTGGAGTAGTCATAAGGGCCGGTTAACGCTGTGGCTTATTTAGCGAGTTCGTCCGCCCTCTCGTTTCCTGTTGTTCCTATATGGGCGCGGAGCCAGACCAACTCTATTTGCCCTCCCCTTTCCCTGATGCACTGGATGTCCTTTTGTATCGCCCTTGCTAAGGGGTGGGTGGTCTTGGGGTTTGCCAGTAGGTCCAGGGACGATCTCGAGTCACTGTAGATGGTGGCCAGTGGAACTCCGGTCCGTATGACCTCCTGGCAGGCTTTATATATGGCGAATAATTCCGCTTGGAATACAGTGCATGAGGGGTGAAGGGTGAACATCTGGGACTTTTGTTCCTCCCCTGGAGAGTGCAGCTCCTACTTTGTTATTAATCTTGCTGCCGTCTGTGTAGATTGAGGGGCCGTCCCGCTGAAGGTTTTCGGGGAGCTCCGTTGTTTCTTCCTCTTTGATCCGGTATTTTATTGATTCTCTAAAGGCGGGGTGCTGCAGGGAGGTAAAACTTATGTTGGTTTCCAGGCAGGTGTTTGGCGGAAGATAGTTGGTTATTTTGCCTCTTTTCGTTCTATGGATTAGGGCCTGCTCCTGTATTCTGATGTCCAATGGGAGCAGGCCTGATAGAATAAGTGCTGACGTGAGGGAGACCGTACGATATGACCTGCAGATTTTTTGCGCGAAGCCTCTCTGCAGCATATTCAGGTGTTGTTGAATCATGTGCAGGTCCGTCGATTGACTCCAGGCGCTCGCGCCGTAAGTTACGATAGGTTCTATCACCGCAGTGTATATGGTACGTATTATCTCCGGGTTAAGCCCCCAGGTAATTTTCGCCGTGCACGTCAGCCGGTTATAGATGTCTGTGGCCTTTCTGCATTGTGCTACGACGTGGGGCCTAAAGGTCAGGTTTCTGTCTATGGTGACTCATAGGATCTTTATCTCGAGGAGATATTGCCGTCACTGGTCGTCATCAGTGATTTCTCTGGGCTTTTCCAGACTGAGCGTTGCGGGGTGTGGGAAGAGGCAGACCGAGCAGAGCTTGTTCGGCTGTGGCCTCTGTCACTCGGTAGTGGCTTGCCAAAAATATAAGATGTAAGCGCACTAACCTGTTTGGTCAACTTTGCGACTTGCTTTGTCAGCAAGTCGATACCTGACGCTGATAATGGTGATGTGGCAGCTGGCTGATGTGATGCAGCTGCTATCTCATGTAGCCTGTCGGCAAGGTCCGCCAACGTGTCCAGGGGCTGAGTCGATTGTGACGCTATGATTGTCTGCATCTTCACAAGTAACCGGCTGGTCCAAATATTTTGAAGAAAGTTTTCAGGAATACCAGGTTCAGCCAAGTGCTGGAGGTGATGCAGGTATTGTGAAGGCTTCTGAGTTCCCAGCTGTTCATGTGACAGCAGCAGTTTAATTTTACTTTCACGGGATAGTGAAAAGCGCTTGATTATTTCCGCTTTGAGTAGTTTGTAATCCGGTGGGCCAGTGATGACGTCTTCCAGTTCGACTGCATATTCTCGGCCTAACGTGGAAGACACGAGATAAAATTTGGTCGCGTCGTCGGTGATTCTGTTTAAAAAGAATTGGCATTCGACCTGTGCGAACCAAATCGCGGGTTTTTCTGGCCAAATGATGGTGTTCTCAAATGGTGTGGGGGTAGAACGGTGGGTGGGTTACCGCTGAGAGATTCTACCCGCTTCATTATTCTTGCCCGTTGTGGTCGGTTAGTGACGTCATATTTAGCTGAGTCACTATCATTATGCATCGTGGTATAGTCCATGGCCGATCGGGGTCACCAATGTAGTGTTGATGGTGAATAATAAAAGTCTACTCTCGTTTAGCACTGAGTTTAATCAACACCACTTTAAATGTACATACAGTGATAACACAAAAAGTAAAATCACAATTAAACACGGTACAGTAAAAAAGAAAGTCAACCACAAACATATATATGTAACAGAACACGAAAGATACTAATTTAGAATAAAATACTATATAAAACAAAGGGACGTATGGAAAGCGCATCGAGTGGCAAGCATCGACTGTTATATGTCAAGTCAAAGTCAAAGTCAAATAATTTTATTCAAAATAAGAAGTTACATGCTTCATTTTTTGAACGTCAAATAATTTACCACCAGTTCACTAAAGTTAATGCCTCAGACCTGAGAAGAACCGGCG
>DWLH01000614.1:0-18207 GCA_018249795.1 Heliconius telesiphe telesiphe
GATTAAAACATGTCTTATTTCGATAATGGCCGCTCCTCACAACCAATAAGTCTTTTAACTTTCATATTTTGTTGTGGAGACCGTCGTGGCGCAGTGGTTAGAGCGTGTGACCGGAACGCGACGGTTGTGGGTTCGATTTTCACCCACTCGTGGGAATGAATTATTATTTA
Source organism: Heliconius telesiphe telesiphe (assembly GCA_018249795.1). Classification (NCBI taxonomy): domain Eukaryota; kingdom Metazoa; phylum Arthropoda; class Insecta; order Lepidoptera; family Nymphalidae; genus Heliconius; species Heliconius telesiphe. Next base: position 171 of record DWLH01000614.1, read on the forward strand.
TTAGTTTTTTCCTTTCTTCGCTCTGGCAACTGACCCGGCGTTGAGTGGCGCAACTCAACACGCAATGCCTCGAAAAATTCGATGGAAAGTGGAGAACGAAGTGTCTTAACACTAGGTTTCCTCTACCTACACCGCTGTATGCTGGATACAGCGTTAAGCTGATTTAATTTGATTTTTATTTTTTAAATCAATTGAATACAAAAATGTCAAACAGTAATGTCATTTTTGACAGATTACTCCCGCGCTAAAAAGAGGAGGAGGAAAATCAGTCTAATAATATACGCCACTTGACTTGAACGTAAGTTACGAATAAAAGAACAATACGATTTGCAAAGGTCAAAAGTGAAAAATAAGATTTTTTTAAATGTACACTAATTTGTTATACTTTTTAAATTTTTTTAACTTTTTGTTCGTTATTCTAAAAGTTGTAATGTCGAACAAGGAAAAACAATAAGTAAACACAAAGGACAATGGCCAAAAATATATGGAACCTGGGACCACCCTTCAATAACAATAAGATGTATGGTATGTCATTGGATAGGTTATTTCCTTAGGAACAACTTTTGTTAAGACAGCTTTGTTGTGACACTTATCCGTTCAGAGATATAAATTATAAGTTTCGCGTTCTCTTATTGTTAAGGGTCAAATACGTATTTTCTTGGGGTGAAAAAAGATTAACATATGATTAGCTGATAATGATAATTATTTATTATTATAGTGTTATTCATAAGCACTATTATTGAAATTCAAATTCAAAATATTCTTTATTCAAATAGACTATTATAAGCACTTTTGAAATTAAATATATTACAAGATCTCTAGTCTGGTATTTAAGGTATGCGCGATTTCGTTTTGGAGTGAAAACGTTTTTAGTTAACATGACAAGAAAGAGGATTTGTTTTTTGTGCGAAAATGTGATGGAATTTAATAAAGATTCTCGCCAAAAGTGTAAAATTATGTTGTTGTGTCGCCAAAAAATTAATTTTATATACAGTTACATTTTTTTAAATAGTAACACAATGTACGGTTTTCACTTACAGTGTTACAAAAAGTTCATTGTAGTAAAACAAAAATATAAAGAAAAACCCCACTCGAGGAGATGAAATATTTACTTAAATTTATATTTCCATTTCTTTACTTTGGTGTCGAGGCAAAGCGCGGCGTTGAGTTCTGCTACTCAACATGCAATGCCTCTAGAATTCGGCAGAAAGTGGGGAACGGAGTGTCTTAACACTACGTTTCCTCTGCCTACCCTGCTGTGTGCGCTTGCCCCTGTGTGAAGCTGATTTTTTATTTATTAGTATTATGCAAGCAAAGACTTAATATCATACTCTTAGATTCATTATTTCAATTGAAAAATAAGGATGATTTCACGTTTAAATAGTTTTTTGTATGTACTTAATGTGATTAAAATCATCATTTAACAGGTGAACAGCTAGAATAAACATTAATTTTAAGATTGACCTTCTATTATATAATATTTTACTTTAAAACATAAGGCAAACCGCGCATTTCATCGTCTATTGGCATCGGAATAAAATATTTCAAATGATGGCAACCTTTGTTTGCGGCAATTATTTTCCAGGCAACCATGTGTTTTAGTGATGAGAAAAAAATAAGCTTTAATTTGATATATAATTCATTAAAAAAACAGATAAGTGCAAATATTAACATTAAGTGACCTCTTTAAACCAGGCAAACCTGGGCTTGCGGTAGACTGAGAGCTGGCTACCATTGTTTTTCTAATTCCTTATGCGATTTTCTTTCAAATAATGTGCGATTCACATAAAAAACATATGAGTGCAATTTTCTCCAAAAACTAGTTACGAAAAACATTAATTAAAGGTGATTGATTGCGGCAGGATTCTTTTAGGCCCTAGTGTAATCTCTTTTACTATCATGTATCATTCTTAAATATAAGTTTCATTAGAATTATTGATCCCTACAGATTTAAGCAATGGCAATAAAGGCCATATTACCATAAAATAAAAGCAGTAAGCACAATAAAAACGTTATATGAAATGTATTTTTTTCCAAAACTTTGTGCCATGTATCTCTAAATGGACAACTGTGAGAACCAAGCTGTCATAACAAAAGTTGTTCCTATTAAAAAGACCTATCCAATGACGTATGTTTTATTGCTATTGGATAGTGTTCCCAATCTGCCCATTGTCCTTTAAAATCGTAATTTATGAAATTTAAAGTTTTGTTCTAATCTTGAAAATTTATAATAATAATTAATAGAAGAAAAGTAACGATGTGAAATAAGATATTTATAATATATCTTTAATGATATAAATTTATGCCATTTTAGCGCATTAGGACAACGTCTATACAGTCATAAACGTGATGGACGTTGAGACGTGAAGCCCATCCTTAGGATGGGCTTCACGTCTTCGATCTGTCAAGATAGAACGCTGCGTTAAGTTCCATTATTCATTATAATATATATCATGATTATTATTGGAGAAAGTGGAGAAATTAGTGAATTGACACTAGCAAAATGCAGCATTGTCTCTAAAACAGAGATTGATGATGTGATGTAAAAAAATCTCTATATACCTCACTAAATGAGAAAAATACGCAAAAACCAAAAGAATATAGCAAAATCTTGAAAATTTGTAACTGTAACTATGACAGGTTGAGAATTCGAATTTCACCCTTGAATATTTAATATATGCATTTCCCCACTCTGGTGTCAAGCAAAGTGCGGCATTGAGTTACGCCACTCAACACGCAACGCCTCCAAAATTCTGTGGAAAGTGGGGAGTGTCTTAACACCAGATTCCCTCTGCCCACCCTGCTCCATGCTCCAGGAATACAGCGAGAAGCTGAAAAACAAAATAAAATCAAGAAATAAAACGTATAGCAGCAAGTACAAATGAATGCATCCAGCTCCGTAGCCCGAGCAATTATAGCAAACGACTCTCATAACGGTCGTCCACCGCACTATGTCCTACTTCCAACACATTTCGCAAATTTTAGTGCGGTCAAGGATTTCGTTAAATATGCTTAACGCGTTCGCGTTATAAAATAATGGGGGGTTTTTTTTTATAGAATCTGCCGAAAAATTATCAAATTTGGAAAACAATTGCTTGATTTAGTGATTTGATATTATAAAAATAGCTTGTTTAAACAAGCTATTTTTATAATATTTTTACCTATTGTTTTTTTTTTATTTTGACATGTTTATGTGTTTTCGTTATCATCATCTTAATATACAAAAACAAATAATATTATTTAAATAAAGTTTTATATATAACTAGTGGGCGCGCGCGGCTTCGCCCGCTTATTAGGGGTGAATTCTAAAAAAACCACGAAACACGTGTTCAATAAAATATTTTTAACAAACTAAATTTAAATTTTTATAAAAACCGGTAGCGATTTAAAGATTTTTCCATATAAACTTTCAACCCCCTATTTGAACCCTTAGGGGGTGAATTATAAAAAACCATGAAACACGTGTTCAATGAAATATTTTTAAGAGTCTGAATTTCAAATTTTATAAAAATCGGTGCCGATAAAAAAAAAATTCCATACAAACTTTCAACCCCTATTTCATCCTTTTAGGGTCAAAATTTTTCAAAATCCCTACTTAGTGGATGTCCAGACTATGAAAATAAACATCTGTCCAAATTTCACGTTTCTACGCACAGCGGTTACGGCTGTGCGTGCGTCTTATATATATAGATTTATTAAATTTTTTACAACTTTTACTCTAGGCCACGCAAACTATATTTTTTAACTAAACTTATATAACTATCACATTATTATCATATATCTACTATAATACTGGCCACACAGATGCCGCAAAGGCCGTGGATTTTAAAAATAGAAAATAAATAAAAATAAAGAGGAAAAACGTGGATATAGAGGACACTTTGAGATCTAATATTTCAATGCCCGTTCAGTGTATTTTAACATTGTTATTATTATCTAAAGCTATTTTAGCATTTATTGAAAAAAAATATATATATATTTTACTAGTAGTTATTTATAAATAAATAAACAAACTAGCTTCTTCATCTTCTTCATGTATCCCGCACACAGCAGGGTAGGCAGAGGGAACCTAGTGTTAAGACACTCCGTTCCCCACTTTCTGCCGAATTTTGGAGGCATTGCGTGTTGAGTGGCAGAACTCAACGCCGCGCTTTGCCTCGACACCAGAGCGAAGAAAGAGAAAATGGAAATATAAATTTAAGTAAATATTTCATCTTAGTGGGGATCGAACCCACAACCAGTCGATTTTACAGTCACACCCTGTGCCACTGCGCCACGACTGGCCTCAAGTAGTAGTAGTTATTTATGATAGCTTAATTATCGTTAATACCGACTTGTGACTTTATTATTGAATTATCATGAGGATGGAGGCTAAGGGGTAATATGTTTATAGTTCCACGACGTATCTTCCATATAGCAGGATAGGCAGGAAAACCAAGAATTAGATCTTCCAGTCCTTACAATCCGCCCAATTTTCGTGAGTTGCATGTTGAGTGGCAGAACTCAACGCCGCGCTATATCTTGTTATCAGAGCAAGGAAATAAAAAAAGCCTTTTCCTCGAATAGAAATTGAATTGAATATATATATATATATATATATATAGACAAAATTAAAACTGTAGTATAGCCTTAGTGTTTCACAGAACATTAAAGTCGTTTATTCGAAAGAAGTATAGCTGCGTGATTTTATGCTAATTTTCTCAGCATCTCTCTAATCTCTCGAAATTAAGCAACTTATAGGTAACAATGTCTTGTTACCTATAAGTTGTGGCGCGGCATTGTTTTTCACCACTTATTGCGCAATGAAACGAACGGAGTATGTTAATACTGATTTTCTACCAAAAAAGTCTGATTTATTCCTAGTTTCGTTATGATTTTCAGTAAAACCTTTTACTGCTTCCCTACACTTCTCAAGAAATCCACTAGAATCACATCTACATAAGAACGAGATCTACATATATGCTAGAGTTTGCATTATCAACAATTCATTTGCCATTAAAACAAACATACATAAGACAATAACTACTTACAACATAGAATAATTACAATCAAATTATTTACTTAAGAACGTCTGAAGAGATCCAGACCGTAATAATTCCTCTATAGCCTGTCACTTCAAATTAATAGTTCCACGTCTAGTCATTATAATAATTGAATTGAATGATGGAAATAATAGACTGTTTAGTGGCGGAACTCAACGCTGCGTTTTGCCTCAACACCAGAGCGAAGAAATGGTAAGATAAATTTTAACAAATATTTCATTTCCTCAAGTGGGGATCAAATCCACAACCGGCCGCGATTACAGTCACACTTTGTGCCCCTGAGCAACAACTGGCCTCACATATATACAAATACTATATTATAATCAAGAATTCATTTGCCACTAAAACAAACATACATAAGACGAACGTCTAACGACGAGAACTACTTGCAACGTGGAATAATTACAATCAAACTATTTACTAAAGAACGTCTCAAGAGATCCAGACCGTAACAATTCCTCTTTAGCCTGTCACTTCAAATTAATAGTCTTACGTATAGTCATTATAATAGGGGATTGAATGAAATAGATGCTGTAAATTGACTCTATAAATCTATAGTGATGGATATTGCGGTGGCTGGAAAGTTGTGTCGCTATACGTTTTATAAATAAACTTATTTTTTTGCAGCTTCTTTTTTTTGCAAAATATAAATAAAAAAAACAGATTTCCTAAATATATCACATAGATATTTACATATATTTGGTGATAATAGGAAATTAGGTTGTAAATTCATTATGAACATCTTGTCTCTTTGAAGCAGTTCTATTATATACGAGTATGTATATTATGTAAAGATTTCGACAAAACCTAATAATTAATTTTAGTGAGTGTTCTTTAGACGTTGAATTCCGCCACTCAACACGCAATGCCTCGAAAATTTGGCAGAAAGTGGGGAACGGAGGGTCTTAACTAGGTTCTCTCTGTCTCTCTCTTACTTTACTGTAGTTTTAGATAGAGCTTAATATTTAATAATTTTACTATATAAAGATAGTCTGTAATTTTAGGAATTTGAATTAATTTTATACCATTTTAATTTGTATTATTAAAACTAACAATATATATATATAAATATATATATATATATATATATATATATATATATATATATACGTAGTGTGTTCAATCTATTTTGTCCCCTTTAAAGTAATCCCCTTGGGATATTATACACTTGTGCCAACGTTTTTCCCATTTCAAAATACATATTTTTAACATATCTATATATCGCATGCGTGAAAAAAGAGAGCAAATGGACGACAAGGTGGATATTCTTATAAAAATGATAACCAAAAATTAAAAGGAGGCCAGTCGTGGCGCAAAGGCAAAAATGTGTGTCTGAAAACGCGACAGGTTTTGGATTCCCTCGATGAAATTAAATATATAATATTTTTATTTCCTTCTCTCTGGTGTCGAGGCAAAGCGCGGCGTTGAGTGTTGCCACTCAACACGCAATGCCTCCAGAAATCGGCAGAAAATGGGGAACGGAGTGTTTTAATCGCTAGGTTCCCTCTATCTAATCTCCTGTATGCGAGATACAGTGTAAATCGGCGATAATCGGCGAGTCGGGCTCGCCCATCAAAAGTTCCGTAAAAAATTAGAGCACTAATTAGCTGTTTAGTCAGAGACCTGTCATTTGATACCTCACTTGAACTAGCGGCTTTAATAACAAATTTGTTCACCCTTTTAAGGCTATTATTTTTTAGGGTTTAACCACAAATGTATAGTTTTCAGATTTTTTCCTAAACTATACTTACTACCTGTAGATGCCAAATTTCATAATTCTAGCTCAACCGGAAGTACCCTATGAATTTTGCTCCCATTGATCCCTTTGCTATTAAGGGGTACGCGTATTTCGACACTATTGTCAAAAACGCGTTTTTTGCTATATAAATGGCCATATCTTTTTTTTAACTTAATATAGAAATATGTTTTATATCAGGAAATCATGGGGCGTAGATCTGAGTACATGGTTTGAATTTCAACTCGATATCTACAAGCGTTCCTGAGATAAAGGATCTTGACAGACAGACGGACGGACAACAAAGGTTTATTACTTATAAGGGTTCCATTTACCTTAAAAAGGTACGGAACCCTAAAAAGCATTTTTTTTTTGCAACAATGTAAATAATATTTAGTAAGCGATAAGATTTATTTATAATGACTCATTCAAAGCAGCCTGTGTAATTAAAATTATTTACTCGCGTATATCAGTTTCCGCAAGTACAGATAGTATACGACGAGGTAAATAGGAAGTTGTATAACAGATAAAATAAGAGGATAATGTTCCTATACGTTTTTATATGCATGCTTAGTATTTTCAAACCAGCATCACGCAGTATCCCGCACACAGCAGGATAGGCAAATGGAGGATAAGATACTTCGTTGCTCATTTTCCGCCGGGCTCGTTGCCTTGATGCCATAGAATGAAAAAAAATATAAATTAATTCCCTCGAGTGGGGATCGAACCCACAACCATCATATTACAGTATTTATTTAGAAATGATGCTAAAATTTTAAAGAAGCACACACAGTTAAATGCTTTCTTTCAAGAGCCTATTTGAATGTAGTCTTTCAAATAACGGAGTACCTTAACGCAAGGTTCCCTCTGGTTACCCTGCTGTACTCATAAACTCAACGTGAAGTTGATTTTATGAGTAGGCAGGCTTGGATTATGTTTCAATTTGGAACACCTAGCATATGATATAAAAGTCAGTAACCTCTTTATAAATAAACTTACGTTGGCGTCTGTTAGTACCACTGGCAAGGTTATGGTGGCATATCAATGTTTTTATCAATACCTCTCTTATCACCGATAATACGCAAACTATTTGAAAGCTTACTGGATCGTGGTATCGCATAGCAAAGTTTTTTTATATGTTTATTATTCGTCATTGCTTTTTTTTTGTTTGAAGCTTCTTTTATGGAATTTTTGGATTCCTTTTGTAAAGCTCCTATCATTGTCACCTATCATACGGACTAATATAATCATCCAGTAGTTAGGTTAGTTTATATTGCCCATCTTTCTTCTTATCTTTCAGCTCCTGCTTTTCCTCCATAGTCAAATGGAAATAACTAAAAGTGATTTTTGCTTACTTGCCCGTAACTTTGGCCGCAAGTACAATGAGCTACTTCGAAATCATTATATCGATACCTATAGCCTTCCTTGATTAATGGATTATATAGGACAACACTAATAGAATTTTTTAATTAAATCAATCAAATAAACCAAATAAACTCTTCAGTTTTACAAAATCAGTATACAAGTACAGATTTAGTTTTATTTTAATATATCTATAAAGAGAGAAAAATATAATTTTACTCATTTCTTAAATAAAGATAAAATATGCTTCAATATCACCTAACCTCATATGACCTAGTCTCTATGGATATAGTAAAAAAGAACTGTCATTGTTATTATACAGACATTCCCAGATGTTGAAATTATAAATATTCGAGCGAAAGGAAAGCATTGTTTTTACAAAGATTGTTATTATAAGAAGAAAATTATTATGTGAGGCCAGTCGTGGCGCAGGGGCACAAAGTGTGACTGTAAACGTGACTCGTTGTGGGTTCGATCCCAACTCGAGGAAATGAAATGTTTATTAAAATTTATATTTTCATTTCTTCGCTCTGGTGTCGAGGAAAAGACACACAACACTCAATGCCTCCAGAATTCGGTGTAAAGTGGCTAACTGAGTTTCTTAACACTAGGTTCCCTCTGCCTACCCTGCTGTGTGCAGGATACAACTAGAATTAGATTTTTTGATGCAAAAAGTCAGACTTAAGATTTTTCATTTATTGTGGTTTTGATTTACAATTATTTGTGAGTTCGAATATTTATAAAGTTAAGTTAAGCTTTCAGGTCAAAATTATTCAGGGAATCTTTTTAATTTCATATTAATTTCGACTGAGCGGTCGTCGTCTTCTCTACATTATAAAAACGCACATTGTCATACAAAAATATTACGCATTGATTTTATTTTTATTAAATAATATAAGTATTCGACGTTGAAAACAGACACGCGGTAAGCCCTAATGATTTTAAATTTTACTTTTTTTAAAAATATTTAATGTAATGTTCGGTTCCCAAAAAATCAAGAGAAATAATCTAATAATTAGCGAGTGAAACCATCAAAAGATTCTTTTTGATTTGTTAGGAAGGATATAATAATTATTAAAATACAAGTAATAAAAGTTATATAACAAAACCTAAAGTAGTGGACTTTCCTTTCGTTCAACATTTTCCTTTATTTGCCGGTGCACCCAGAATGTCCCTATAGGATTCCTTGTTGCTAGTGAAAGTATATTGAATATACTATTCAATGAAGAGTAAAATAGTATAAGCATATATAATATTTTTAAACATTTTTAAAGTGTTATTCCACACTTAGGAAAGAAAAATACTTATTTAGAAAACGTATAAAAATTTGAACGTAGCGGGACTCGAACCCGCGCCTCCTGGAAACCGACCAGGTCGGTATTTAAGCATATATAAAATGTTTATATTATAATGTAATATTTCGTCATATTATAGCAAACCGACAAAAAGTGGCGGACGGAGTGTCCTGTCACTTGACTTTTTGGTCTGTCTCCGCACTACGTCGGATGAAGACAGAAAAAATAAACTTAAATGAAATACTAATAAGTGTTCTCACATATGTATTTTACATTGACACTCCGTAAATAGCATTTTTTTAAGTATATTTAAATAAATAATAAATAATGTATTTTTATTGAGAAATTTATTAAGAGAAAGAGTGATTTTAAATTGGCCACTTGACGAATTTATAGTTAAAATTAAAACATATAATATATTATTAAGAAAAGCGAATGATTGCAGTCGTAACGCTGGGACACAAGCGTGCGACTGTAAACGAGGGAATGAAAAATGTATTTTTTTTTTCATTTCTCTCCTCTTCTCGCTCTGGTACCGAGGCAAAATGCGGCGTTGAGTTCCGCCACTCAACAGGCAATGCTTCCAAAATCCGGCAGAAAGTGGGGAATCAAATGTCTTACTCGTAACTAGCTTCCCAAGATCCCTCTTCCTCATTCCTCCTACTCAGCTATGATTTTGGTTTCGTATTATGTAGATCTTCGCCATACAATAAAATGTATGAAAGAAAACAAACGAATACATCGATCTATTTATATATTTCGTGCAAATATATAAAAGACAGATGCAAAAAGGTAAAATCGTACAAAGATATTAAATGAACACAGGAAAATATGTAAATAATCAAAACTATTTAAGCACGGATAATAAGTCACATTATGTAGGTGTATCCTCGCTTACGGGGAATTCCCTTTACGAATTCTATTTCAATTTTAAAATTACGTTACCATTTTTAGGGTTCTGTACTTTTTAGAGAAAAAGTTCAGAAAAAAATTTAAAACTACACATTTGTGGTAAAATCCTAAAAAATAATAGCCTAAAAAGGAGGCAAAATTTGGTATTAAAGCCGGTAGTTCAAGTGAGGATCGGATGATGGGACTCTAGCTAAGCTAAGCCTTAATTTAATAATGAATGAATAGACACATTTTTTCTTTTGCCATGGTAAGGTAAAAATATATTGTTAAACGAATCACAAATGAATTGCAGATTACAACATAATTAAAGGCTTCTTATTATAATTGAAATTATTTCAATTATAAGCTTCACGCTGTATCCCGCACACAGCAGGGTAGGCAGAGTTAACCTAGTGTTAAGACACTCCGATCCCCACTTTCTGCCGAATTCTGGAGGTATTGCGTGTTGATTGGCTCAACGCCGCGCTTTGCCTCGACACCGGAGCGAAGAAATGGAAATATAAATTTAAGTAAATATTTCATCTCCTCGAGTGGGGATCGAACCCACAACCAGTCGGTTTTACAGTCACACTTCGTGCCGCTGCGCCACGACTGGCCTGGAATACAGCGTGAAGCTGATAAAAAAAATCTTATTCTGATCCGACCATGTAGCCAAAACCACGCTTGTACACGAGTGTTTACTTAAATATATAAAGTTAAAAAAGAAACCTTGTTATCTCATTCAATTACAAAATGTAAATTAACTATTACTAGCAAGTCACTTTTTAATGGTTGCTCTTAGAATCTTCTAATATATACTTTTCTTTTTACTCCCACGACTTAATTGCATTCGTCATATACATATAGAGAAATTATAATAATATATATAGAGAAATTCTTTGAATAGAGAAATTCTTTGAAAATAACAAATTTATATTAAAATAAAAAAAAATCTCAGTTTACGATAAAAAAATTATACTAGTTTTGGCTCCAGGGTTTGTAACTTGGAATATGGAATATATGTATTTCTGAGAGAAAAGTACTAATGAAAAGTACAAATAGTTTTTTTATATATAGTAAAATAAATTACTTAAAAATTCCAAACATTAACATTTCAGACAAACATTCCTAACAATAAACAACACAAAATCTAAGCTTACCACAACTTTTTTTATTAGGCACTTCTATAAGAAAAATCACATTTAAATCCACATATTTCTATCACTCACATATGGCTGTAACTTTTTTGATAAAACACAAATTAAGTAAATTAGTCTCTACAAATATAACGACATGCTGCCGGTTCCGCCGCGTCCGTGTAACTGTCTGAGCCGGGCTTAGATCAAAACAATGCGTTTAAAGCTGATATCACGATATAGGAACATTAAATTGATTATTCATATTATTTTCTTATAAAAATTTATTATACATTATATATATCAAAAAGAGTTATGAGGAAGTAAGACGGAGATGCAATGGTTGTAGGTTCGATTCCAACTCAGGGGAATTAAATGTTTTAATTAGCCCGCTCTGAAAAGACAAAGACAAACGACAAAAAGTACGCAAATGCTTCCAGAATTCGGCGAAAAGTTGGGAACAGAGTGTCTTAACACTAGGTTCCCTCTGCCTACCCTGCTGCGTGTGCGGGATACAGCGTGAAGCTGATTTATTTATTTTTTATTTTTGGAAAGACAAAGCGTGGTGTTGAATTGACAACATTAGATAGAAAACCTCGAATTCGGGCGGAAAGTGGAGTGTCGTGAGACTACTCTGATTGAAGGCGAAGACTTTAATTTAAATATCTACGGTAAAATTTAGTACGTTTGGTTATTGTGTTATATTTTTAGGCGTTTTTTTTTTACTTCACGCTATATCCCACACATAATAGGCAGGGACACAAGCGGCCGTAAATCCAACAGGTTGCGGGTCCGATTCTCACTTGAGAAAATTAAATATTTAATATTTTAATTTCCTTGGTCTTGGTAACGAGACAAAGCGCGGCGTTGACGTCCACCATTCAACACACTACGAAAGGAACGCAACTATCTTAATAAGAACGGAGTGTTTTACCACTGGGTTCCAAGTTTTTTTAGTAAAACTAAAAAAAAGACAATGTCACCGTAACTTCATAAAAAAAATCTCTTTTACATTAGAAATGTCATTGCTAGAAATCACAAAAATATATATTTTTTTTATATGGAAAAGACAAGGCAAACGACCGTTCGGGTCACCTGATAGTAAGTGCTCACCGCCGCCCACGACCCCGTGCAACACCAGAGGAGCTACAGGTGCGTTGCCTGTCTTTAAGGTGTGTTGGCCGCCGGAGCCCGGCATTACCTGATGCGAAACGCAGTGGCAGAAAGCCACTACTTCACGCCGGTTTTAAATGCCGGGGGTGGTAATGAGCCGGTCGAGTCTGCCCATGCGTGTTGCCGTTGCTGGCGACGTGACTCTACCACACGTAGTATATCGATGTAAGTTGACGAAATTCCTTTTCTCGTGAGACTTTAGAAGTTAAATACACAATTTACATGTAATTAAAGTAACCCGTATCTAATATGATGTGAATATTGTAGGAATCGATGTATTATGACCAGTATGTATTATAAGAAATAAACAGATTTATATACAATAGAGAACCCATTGACGCGTATAATACGCGTCGGCGTTATACATATATACGTATTGGCGTTGCCATAGTAACGTGTATGCCACTTTATAAACATAAAAGTGTAAATATTGTCAAATACATGATAGCGTGTGTAATGTTGTATTTATTGATTTAAAGTACTTTATAAGCATTATTATTCGAAAATCAGCTTCACGCTGTATCCCGCGCATAGCAGGGTAGGCAGAGGGATCTAGTATTAAAACACTCCGTTTCCCACTTTCTGCCGAATTTTTAGGGCATTGCGTTGAGTAGCGGAATTCAACGCCGCCCTTTGCCTCGATACCAGAGCGAAGAAATGGTAATATAAATTTAAATAAATATTTCATTTCCTCCAGTGGAGATCGAACCCACAACCTGTCGGTTTACAGTCACACTTTGTGCTCCAGCGCCGCGACTGGTCTCAAACTTTTTTTTTATTATTATTATTCGAAAATATTATACAATGCTGTTATACAATGCTAATAAAAACTATACATACTCGTAAACTACAGATGTACCAAATTTCATACTCCTTCGTCTGCGAAATTTTCGTAAAAATGAGTCCAAAGATTTTGCTTCACGTATTTATATATATAGATATTTTTTTAATTCATATACATATATAGAGATGCTATCAATATAAATAAGTTGTAACATGCGTATAAGAATTTCGACGTAGCTTGATAAAAACGAATGCCTTCGTGGTCAGAGCACTTCGACGATTTCGAAGAGACGCGGATTCGAATCCCGCTACGTTAAAATTTAATATGTTTTCAAAGAATGTAATCAATGCCAGTCGTGGCGCAGGGACACAAGCGTGCGACTGTAAACGCAACAGGTTGTGGATTTGATTCCCGCACCAAGAAATGCATATATAATATATATTTAATATTCATTTCTTCGCTCTGGTGTACAGACGAAGCGCGGCATTGAGTTACGCCACTCAACTGAAAATGGAGAACGGTATTGTCATAATGGGAACGGAGTGCCTGTACACTAGGTTCTCAGGTTCCCTCTGCCTACCCTATGCCTAGCTATGTGCTGGATGCAGCGTGAAACTAAAAAAAAAGAAAAAAGAATATAATTTTGTTAAAAATATTCCTTTATCCCTCTTTAAGTTTGGTTTATATTTACAAAGAGCTTTAATAATAATAGCAGTAAAACTTGAAGATATTGCAACGGTATATTATTCAGCAAAAACAATTATCAGCTCAAATTCAATTTTAGTATCTTAGAAGTACATATTATCTACATAATCAGGATTTATTGTTTAAAGATTAAATTTGGATTAATATATTGTAAAATTGTTATTATCGTCATTATCAAAGCCGAATATAAATAATCGCAATTGAATTATATTATTATGGATTTTAAAGAAATCTGTATGTCACTTCGTCGTGGCACAGTGGACTGTAAAAGCGACGGTTGTGGGTACGATTCCCACTCGGGGAAATAAATTATATATTTTTTATATTTTTATGTCTTTGCCCTGGTAACAAGGTAAAGCGCGGCGTTGAGTTCCGTCACACAACGCGTAATGCTAAAATTCGGGCGAAAGTGAAGAACGGAATGTTTTAACACTAAATTTCTGCCTACTATGCAATGGCTTGTTAATTAAAGCAGTGACAATAAAACAAAAACAATGGCCTAGTCGACATTATAAATTTTCTGTATACTCCAAAACATGTTTTTGTAAAGATCCGACCTAAGAAGTTTCTTTCTTAGTAATCGATTTACTTGTACAAACTTTTCTTAGCAAATAGAGCACTTAATCTAGATATTATTAGTAATGGATTTATCTATTTTCGTTAACGTTAATGGGTTACCGTAATTTAACTGAAAACTTGTTTTAGTATATAAACTAAATATACATATCGACGGCGAAGTGCCAATAACATCTAAATGACAAAGTCAAAATTTTACACAAACTAAAAAAAAACGTTTCATTTCTTGATAAATTAAAAGTGTTATTAGTTTATTATTTCAAATAATAATAATAATAATATATGGCTTATAAATGATATTATATTCATATATTTTTTGATAGTCTAGTAGGTGTGCATTTAAAATGAAAAAAAATAAAAAAATTGTTAAAAATGTCAGTTAGGAGGTATTGGTACTTCACCGTCGATATGTAACGTCACGGTAGAGTCCACATAAGAAAATTTACAACGAACTGATTTGCTTTTCGCTTTTTACCGCACAACAGGGTAAACATAAAAATCCTAGTTTTAAGAAACTCCGTTTAATTTTCTATAGTAACAAATGAAAAAAAAGAAAACAATTTTATCTTGATACCTAATAAGAAAACACTAATTGGTAATCTCTTTAGGAAACAGAACGCAGAACAGTCCGTCTGCAAAATTCAATAAGGCCTTGATCCTGTTACGTATAAGATATTTCAATTTTTCTTACAATAAATATCACTTTCGTATAATTACTTGCCGACAAATATCAATCACATCAATTTTTTTTTAATGTTTCTTCCGTTTCCCATTTTCCACCGACGCATGCAAACCGAATTCTGAAGGCAAGGCAGTCTTAAGTATCGGAATTCGACTGATTGAGCTGACTGCCGGTTATATTTGCTTAAATTATGATACAGAGCAGGGAGAACATTGTGTTAAGACACTACGTTCTTCATTATCCGCCGAATTCTGGAAGCATTCACTGTTTAGTGGAGAAACTCAACGCCACGCTTTGCCTCGTCTCCAGAGCGAAGAAATAAATATTTCATTTCCTCAAGTGGGGATCGAACCCACAAACACACACTTTTGCCCCTGAGAAACGACTGGCCTCAATCATCAAGTATTTAATTAAATACAATTACATAAGCCACCAGGAAAGTTTTCGATTGCATACGTTTAAAAAAATTTAGCAAGGCGAATCTCACATAATTATTGAAAACTACATACAACACAACAAAAGGAATTTCTATTGAGGAAATAATAAAACAATTCATACCAGGAAACTCCATATAATCATATAAATGTTATAAATACAAGCGTTTCACGTTATATAGCGATTGTAAACAATAACCGACTTAGTAACAAACATTCAAAGCTGGACTAACTGCGTTTACCTTAATCTAATTTTATTGTGATTTTTTTTTCTATCTATCCAGTCATTTACAGTACGGTCGACGAGTCGTGGCCGCTCAGAAATTAAGATTTATGAACGTTTGCTTTTTCATTCGGAAGAAAATAATCTAAAGTAAGATACAACATCAAAAATAAATCTACGCATCCATCTACACCTAAATTCAGGGCGACCGCTACTCGTTGACCGAACTATAATTTGTTTTTTATAGATAGTAGGTAGTTCAATGATAAACATTTTTATTTTATTTTTTAATTGGTATAATTTTGAAATCGACTATTAAATATCGTTACAGTCTATGTATATATCATTCATTAAATATGTAAAAAAATTTCCAAAATGACTGGACTCTAATATCTAATATGATTGGACTGTACTAAATGTTGGGAAAAAATATATCTTTGGAGACATTTCTCTCGGTCCTTCGATCTCATTCTATTTATATCCTTATTTTATTTATTTAACTTATCTCATACATTGATGGTCTCACATAAAACGTGAACCTACAACTTTGTTTGTAGGCAGTGTCTATTTTTAAGATTTCTGGTATTTTTGTTAACATTATAAAAATGATAATGGACAAATTATGATTTTTTGTTAAATACTCACTTTTTAACATTTAACAGTATTTGATAGAAAACTTAAAACAAGTTAAAATTATATTACTAATTTTAGCTTAATTAGAGTTGTGAATGTTTATCAAAAACTACCATCAAAATAAAATAAATATAAAAAAATTACAGATTATAGACTATAAAAACGTAGTAAAGTACAATACCATACAACAATATATGTTTACAATTTAAAAAAAAAGTTTATAAGCAACATTATACAATATAATATTACAATATCATTAATTTTATGATATAATATTAAATATTTATGTAAATTAAAAGCATGTCTTGTCTATTAAAAATCTTCATATTTTAATTTCTAATATATCAATCAGTATTTGTGTAAGGACGAATTTTAGGTCAATTTTAAAATATATTTAAAAGAGTAGCAGAGTAGTAGTAGAGTAGCAAGGAATAATCCATGTTCCAAAAACACTATATTTACATAAAAGAAAACCAAAGTTGCCTAAATTGTCTAAATATTTATTTTTTATAACACAGCCAATAAAATGATAATGAAAATTTATTTGGTTTTAATATACAAGATCACTTTTTGCCAAAAATTTTAACGAATTAAATGTAAAATGAGAGTATTTTATTATAAATTTGTTTTTATTTTATTTTAAATAAAAATAAAATAAGAGACATCAACCATAAGAAAATTTTGCTAAAAAATGGCTACTAAAATTTAATTGCCAAAATTTGTAAATAAAATGAGTACAAACAATTTTTTTAGTATACATATATATATATATATATATATATATATATATATATATATATATATATATATATATTAACAAAACCTCCTTTCTTTTTGACTTCGTACCACAGACATATACAAAAATGTACACTCGGCACATCACTAGCATACATCACTAAGCTTTTAAAATGGATAACTACATTCTACCAATTATTGTTTCTAATGAACACTATTATCCATATAAAGCCTTCGAGCACTACGTTATTGATTTTAGCTTCGAGTTTCAAAATATTACTGTAAAAGCCCATATTATATTGGATTATGTCAAGTTTTTTTAGTAAATGTTCGAATTTAAAATTCAAATCTTGAACTTATACGAGTTTAAGAATTTTTTATCGCAAAATGTTTTAAGCCTTAGGTTTAATTAAAACATTTTATAAAATAAAAGACTATCATACCTTGGACTTTTACAGCAAATTAAAACGTATTTTATTTAACAAATTCTACATAAAATGAAAGGTAATTAATATATTAAATATAAATATTACATTCGTATATAATGCGATATGAGATTCCTCTTTGTATTAAAGCTGGGTAATTTGCAACTTTAAAAAATACATATCAAAATAACCCTAAAAGGTGCAAA
>DWLH01000615.1:0-18174 GCA_018249795.1 Heliconius telesiphe telesiphe
ATGCCACTTCAATAAACGTGCATTATAATGTCCAAGCTTACATCTCACAGCAAAATTACAGCTTTACACGCTGGTTTTAAAAAGACATAATTTTTGGTTAAAAATAACAATTTTAGGAGAACTGCCAATATACAGTTTTACTATCGGTCAACTTGTTGATAATTTATGATTCCGTTGTTACTTTTGTTGTTTTTAAGTTTCTTGTTTTGATAAGTGTAAAGTTGTTTACTGATTATTTTGTTATTTATTTTAATTATTAACGATATTGAATTTTTCATATTTTAAAACATGAGTAACGCTGAACCAAATTAAATAGAAATTAAAGAGTTACATAAAACTTGTAGAAACAACTTTAAAATCTTATACAAATACTATATACAAATATTTTTTGTTTACATTTTATTTCATGCCAAAATGAATGGAGTATACTCTATTAAGCTGAACACTATTTTCCGTATAAATGGCAGTTACGCCTGACGCCCTGATTTTTTTCATTTCTTTGCAAACCCAAACGTAGCTTACTATTGCAATTTGCACCCGCGCAAAGCCGTCCAGACGTCAATGTCAATTTTCCTCCCAAAATATTAATATTATAAATATAAATTTTTTGGACTACCTTTGGGAAGCCAAAGTAGAGGAATATCTTCAAGATTCGATTTCTGTTGAAAAACCAACCTTTCCTTATATCTTGATTTGTATAAAATCTTTTTATTTCGATGACGGTATACATACCGTAAGTATAATATAAGTACCGTAGAAATATTTTTGTAATGAAATCTAAATAATTTATTAATCTTTTTGTCTAAGATTAAGTCGTTATAGATTATATTATGTTATCTGTTGGACCTTGTTATTTTGTATAACGTACGGTTTAATTTATTATTTATTTTTATAATCTGTGACTTGTGTGAATGTGCGTACTGCGTATGAACTTAGATTTTGCGTTTAACGCAAAATAGTGATTAATAATATGAAATATGGATTGCAATAAGTAAGAGAAGTAATCTATATGGAAATTTTAACAGACATTGCTTCACTGGTAACCTTTTAATCGTTACATATTATAAAATTCTTACATACTACATAAAGTTTTGGATGGTATTTGTGTGGTGCTAATGTGAATTTAATTATTTAATGTTATGTAAAGACATTGTTTACAAAAGTTAGATTACTTTTTCTGTTACAATTCACAGTGTTAAAAAAAATACGGTAAGTAATTTGATTCAAGTGAATTATTCTTAATCTTTTGTTATGAACTAAAAGAGGTTTTTTTATAATTTGTGCAGTCCATGAGCAGTAGATGTGACCAAAATGGCCGACAGCCACCGATGCCAGGGCAGCCACAGAACTTATCAGATTTTGAACCTCATAATGAAAACTTGACTCAAACTGATAATAAAAAAGATATATGTCGAAATTTTATTTGGGGCACCTGTAATAAAAATATTCAATGTAAATTTCGTCATGATCTCGATTTTGAGGAAATGAAAAAGGTGTTAAAATTTTGTCACGACTACCAAAATCCTCCTGGATGTACACGTGAACATTGTAGCTATCTACACACAACAAAAGAGGAAGAAAGTTTATTTTTTGCGACGGGACAGCTACCGAGAGTTCTTGCGGAGAGACACGCCAACATGTCAGCTACAGCTGCTGAAACAATACCGCAAATAGCTTTATACATACAGGAATCGTTTGTGGGACAGCCTCCTCCGCCCCCACCACCTCCAGCGCCGGTGAGTGCGCCGCCTCCGCAAGCTCGTGCGCCGTTGCCTGCAGTGGTACCAGTACGACAGACTCCACATATGCTTCCAATACAACAATTATTACCACCTCCACCGCCGCCAACGGTTCCTTCAACTGTAGCAACAACACAAGCACAAGTAGCAATGTTCACAGGTAATTACATTGCCTTAATAAATACATGTTTGTATCACATTTGTGCGATATACTATGGGTTATTTTATTTAAAGTTGAATAAAGAACTTAATATATTTAACTAGCTCTAATAAACTAGACAGCTTGTTTTTTAGGGCACTATTTCTCAAAAAAAAACCACACTCTTAACTCATAATTTTTTTATCTGTATATATTAATTTAAAATAATGTTTAACTTTGTCATTACTTTTGATTTTAGCATTATTAAATTTATAAGCTATTTGCATTCCTAATGTTAAAGAGAGTTAAAGTTATAATAAATACTCATATTGTAGGAAGTCTTACTGATAATATGAACTATAAATTAAAACCAAGATATATATAAAAATTGGATAAAAAACAATATTGGACCAAAGGTGTTAAAAATCTGGTCATTCTTGCTGCTATACACTGCCTTTGTCCATAAATATTTTAAATTCCTAATATTGTAATGTTATATTGTTTTGTTTTAGCACCACCACCCCAAAACAGTGCGGTGTATGCAGTGGCTCAACCACCTCCTACAGTTATTCCCAAGTGTGTAAAAACATAAACAAAATAGACGGTAAGAACTTGATGCAAATTTCAAAATGTATATTAATGTGTAACATGATTTTTTAGGTTTGATGCTAGTCGCCCACCTCCTCCAATATCTACACATGCTCAAACTAAAAATGGTTCTCTTAAAAGAACATCTATAAAGGATTGTGATGGTAAGATCATTTTTATTGCACTAAACAAAGTACTAAAATGTGGAATTTTTAAAATAGTGTCACAATTAGGCAAGTGACATACACTTCCATTCCCTTAACTTAACGCTCAGCGATATAAGAAACTAAAGATGATAAGCTTTAGGGAAAATTAAGCTTTAGCGAATATAAAATAAAAAAAATAGATAAGCTATTGAATAGCCTTACAGTTAGTTGTATGTTATGAAAT
The DNA here is from genome assembly GCA_018249795.1 of Heliconius telesiphe telesiphe. Lineage (NCBI taxonomy): Eukaryota > Metazoa > Arthropoda > Insecta > Lepidoptera > Nymphalidae > Heliconius > Heliconius telesiphe. The sequence continues at coordinate 2,857 of DWLH01000615.1, forward strand.
AATGTTTTTTATTTGTTTCAAAATTGTAAATAAATTTATATGCATTTGCCATTTATACATTAAAGGGTAAATAACAAAATTCCAACATTCAAAATTAATGTTTATGTATGTATTGCATTCAAATAGTTATTTAACATTTTACTTGATATGTTTTCCGTGTCTTTTTGCGTAAACTGTTTTAGTTGTACTTTCTGTTGGTCTACAATCATGACATCCACCCTCGGTGGGCGAGATCATCTCGCAACTTATCAGTTTTTTAAAGACGGTATCTCGTGGCAGTACCATTGCCCCCTTTCGGGTTATTCGGGACCTGACATATTTATTTTTTGATCTACATTACGTTATCGTCAATATATTTAATGCTATTGTTGTCTATTCCAGTAGTTTTGGGGAGTTGTCCTACCAGTAGTACTACTGAGAATATTCTTTCCAATAGACCCAGTTTGTTAGACCACACCAGTAGAACAAAACAATATCTACGTGTAAACCTAATAATTTTATAGATATCGCTATTCGTTTTTTTTATGGCGAACTTGACTATATAACTTAAGATAAAACATTATAAAACAGCTTATAATCTCCCTCTATAAATACCTAACTAACTCCTCACGTCCGAATTCTTAAGTTTATTTGAATACTATTTTATAAATATGAGGAGACTTACGTTATCTTAAATTGTTGTATTTTCATCATAACAATCAAAATTATTCTCCAATTATTGATATATTTTGCTAGAAATCGCAATGTCACGGAAAGCGTACATAAGTTTGTGCTTGTTTTATTTAAATTTATTTGTGAATTACATAACTGTTGTGTATGGCTTGGCGATCTTTGATTTTGTCCTCAGCGCAACCTTGCAAAATCAAGAAGACGGACGAGGAAAAAGACGCAGTTGCTCATTGTGAACAGTGCGTACAACGCGAGATCAGGTTAGGCAACCTACCGAAATTCTTCTATATTGTTTGAAACTGTATGTTTTATCATGATATGAAATATGAGTTCCTTTTAGGTTTATTATTAAACAAGATTACACATCTGTGGGAATATTTAGTGTTATGCAAAGCGCGTCACGTAACAAAAGTATTTCTTATATTAGCGAATTTTTAGAATGCATATTTACAGTATTCCCTTTAAAAGTGCTATAGCTCTTAAAATCTAGCATATAAGCTCCGTCGTTCACATTACAATGAAGTTCGCGTTTCTGGCTTTAGGTCATATTAACAACATACTGAGGCTTTGCGAAGAGGTACAACACACTATATATTTAACAAACACTAAATGAAACAACATACCTTAATATTGATTCTCTTTGCGTAAGTAAAAAATGTAAGAGCTTTAATAATTAATAAAATAAAGGACAAATTGGGCGTCAGTTAATTATTGATAATGAATTTTTCACAGTATTCTTAAAAATCATAGATTTTCTTTAGATTTATGATACCTGTTGCTAATAACGACAAATTTGATTTTAATTCATGTATGACTGATAAAAAAAAATTTAAACCGTTTAACGTGGTTGTTATTGCGCGGCGATTTCAGTGTTATTACATCGTCGATCATCTCACTGGTACAGTAAATTTCAAAATGAAAATGATTAAATCAGGTACCCCACATATTTTTTTTTCTAAAAATTTTAAGGTTATATTTCAATATAATTTTATAATTTCAGAGTGGAATCGTTGAGAGATAAAATAACAAAGTTACAGAGAGATGAAGAATATGAAGCACTTGCTTTCAAACAAAAGTTGTTAGAATATCAAAATAGAAAAGATCTACTGAGATCACTCGTTAATCAAGATCTATATAATCTAATTGAAGAGTACATAGAGGTAAATATATATACATATTTTTGAAATGTAATATATTATTTTAAGATAAAAATTCTGCACTAAGATGCTCCAGTAAGGCCATCGGCTATCTTAACATAGGTAACCAACCTCAGCAAAAGCAAATAAAGAATGGTTACATTACAATTCATTTATTGTACGAGGGGAGGTCTAAATTAAATGAAACAATTAATCTATTTTTCCTTTACAATATAATCACCCTTAAGCTGAATACATTTGTTGGATCTATGAATCAAAGGGATCTATGGGGCAAAATTGCCTCCTTCACCTCATTGTCGTCGGAAAGTTTCCTTCCCCTTAAGTCTTTTTTAAATTGGGGAACAAATGAAAATCACTAGGGGCCAGGTCTGGACTGTAAGGTGTGTGGATTAGTGATTCGAAGCCGTGTGTGTGCAGAGCAGCCATTGCAACTCTGCTGTTGTGAACTGGTATGTTGTCTTGCAAGAGCAACACACCCTTAGCCAACTCGCCTCGACGTTTTTCTTTGATGGCCTCCTTTAATTTGTTTAGTATCGATGCGTAGTATTCTCCGGTTATGTTTCTTCCCTTTTCTTTGTAATCAATCAGTATTATCCCCTCACAATCCCAAAAAACAGTAGCCATCAACTTTCCAGCCGATTGTGACACATTGAATTTCTTTGGGCACCCCCAAGTGCCCTTTGTGCCATGCCATTCCATGGACACCTGTTTTGACTCAGGCTCAAAGTGATGGACCCATGTTTCATCTTCAGTAACAATCCGTTCCTAAATCTGTGCCGGTTCATTTCCATACAACTCCAAAAATTGCTTTAAAGCATCGACGCGCTGCCGTTTCTGAAGCAGTGTGAGCATTCCTGGTACCCATCTTGCACTGACTTTTGTCATACCCAGATGGTCATGTAGGATCCGCAGAATGGTGGTATCTGATACTCCAACTAATGCAGATAACTGTTTTTTCTTTAAACGGGCGTCCTCCAGTACAATTTTTTCCACTTTTTCGATGATGTCTGATGTGGTGGCCTCAGCTGGCCGTTCAAAGCGGGGGTCGTCTTCAATCGGCTCTCGACCATGTTTAAAAAGACCATGCCACTTATAAGTCATAGATGTACCAGGACAATCCTTCCCATAAACGGCTTGCATTTCATTTAAAATGGTTTGGGCTATTCTTTCCTTGCTTGGTAAGGAATTTTATCACGGCACGGTGTTCAATTTTCTCCATAGTTTCAGTTTTCTTCCGAATTGACTTGTTTAGCAGGCGAGTGTTTGTAAACGAATTACGCAACAGGGCTGAAGCTCTATATATATACTAATGATGAGTCCCCAAGTAGTATGACATTAAACGAACGCCCTTATCCCTACTCCATCCCTTCCATTCCACGAACTTTTGGACCTCCATTCGTATAACTATACTAAAATAACCAACCATTTTTCCTTAAATACACTTAATAATATTAAACAAATAATTGTGTAATTCAAGCGGCCGAAATTGCCAACAGGCTGCTAGTTTAGTTTAAATTAGACAAAATATTCTTAATTTTAATAAATGAGAATTGCCGATTTTGTTGGAATGGTAAATAACTACTTAATATCAGCTAAATGGATTCGGAAGAAAATAGATAGTTATAAATCTGGAATATATGATCATTTGCATTTAAACATATTTCAATAGACTTAATTTTGAAGTTAAATTGAAGCTGATGCCTATACTAAAATTTATAATTGATTATTTAAATTATTTATAGCAGGTTGTATCAAATTTGGATTTCCACGATGTCCTGGCACAATTTAATCAATCATCTACAATGCTTCCTGTAAGTTGTTTACATAGCTTTATAATATAAAAGATTAATAGATTAAAATTCAAGTGTTTTAGGGTTCCGTATATATATATATAATGTTAAGAAACTCCGTTTGGTAGACGAGACATTATGTCTTGAGTAATGGAACTTAACGTCGCGAGAAGAAGTGAGAACTTGCGGAGATTACTGTGAAGTTATTATACATAAGAAAGTGTCGTAAATATACGAAGAATTCAAGAGGGATGAAAGCTCACAAATTCCATTTACCCAAACTGAATTGAAGCATCACATCAGTATGATTGAATAAATAAGATAATAGACCCTCGAATAATTATGAAATAACGGAAATGAAGCTACTCTCGAAGAGTAGAGAATTTCATTAGGAAGTATTGTTTGATATTGGAGTAACATGGGAGTAGTATGTGATTAGGTGAAGTACGTGACGTGAAAGTAAATTGCTTACTTTACGCAGATGATGAGCACTCATTGCATCATCAAATTGCAGGTATTGGTCACCACTCAGAAAGGAGATGACAAAGGTAAATATTTGAAATAAATTACGAAATAAAAGATAAATGGAATTTAAATTAATATATATTAGAACGAGTGAATGAAGTGGTATATTTGGAAATGCATAATTAGTAGAGACGGAAAATACGAAATGGATGTGGAAAGGCGTGTTGTCGGTAACAGAATTATCGATGCCTTAGTTGCATTCACGAGACGGTGAAACTTCAGTATAGCTGTACGTTTGGCCGTTCACAATGCATTACTGGTACTGACGCTGAACTTTTATAGAATATGAATAAAAGAAAGAAGAATGTGTGGAGATGTGATGTCTTCGTAGGATATGCGAAGCCAGTGTAGTGAACAGAATCCGCAATGAGTAGTTACACAGAATGTCAGCTACTAGCGAGGATATTACAATGAGAATAGAGAAGAACGTGCTCAGGTGGCTCGGGCACGATGAGAGAATGTGTATTGTAAGAATGGCAAAGAAGATTTATGAAGCAAATATAAGTAGTAAGCGTGGCAGGGTCTTCGAGAACATAGCGTCTATATAGTAGAAGTCTATGTACATAGAAGAAGGTCACTAAAAAAGGAGGGTCCTTAAAATTCTTAAAATATGTAAATTTTTTTGCGCCATCTCTAATTGTCGAGTTACAGTCCTGAAATTTAACGTAAAAGCTTTTACAATTATAGATTATTAATTGGCACTACAAGAAACCGGTACCGGTGGTCGAATGATCGCTTTAGGATTATTCTATTTGGGACGTACTTGTAAGAAGCACCTACCTGGATGAGTGATAGGAGCAGCTTCTCAATCATTTGAATATAACGTTCAGCAATATGATAAGCCTACAGGCTATCGAGTCTCCAAAGATTATGGCGGCATCACGACCACAGAATGGTTCAACGTCTGACGAGCTTTCTTCACGCTCCAGCCACTCGTGAAAATTATATTACTTGGATGTATGGCTTGGATTACCAGTATAGTGGTGTTATTCTCGTGCCAACGAGTGAGCGCTGGAGAGTATAGAAACCACACCGGAAGGTCTCTTCTTTATTTAGCGTACTGTGTGCGTGATCTTCCTACGTGGCGGCACAAACAGTAAAGCGAAGAGTGATGCTCGATGCGCATTTGATCTTTACTCCCAGTTGACCTGTCTACTTGCGAAAACATCGAATGACGTCATTGAGCCTCGCCTTAGTTGCTGGCCTCTGCCACTCAACGCGCGTCTTCTGCGCAATGAGATTCGCCTCGATCATCAACAAAAGCTATGTCCGTCGTGATGCAGGGGTTATGGGTTCGATCCCACTCGCGGGAATGAATTATTATTTATTAATTCATTTCTTCGTTCTGGCACCAAGGCAAAAGTCCGGCGTTAAGTTCCTCCACTCAACACGCAATGCTTTGAATAATTCGGTGAAAATTGGGAAACGGAGTGTCAACACAAGGTTCTGCCTACCCTGCAATATGCGGAATACAGCGTGAAGCTGATAAGAAAAAGGAACAATATCCTAAACAAACATACAAGTTCACACAATTATAAATGTTTTTTCAATTTTTAGTAACAACTAGTTGTGACAAAAATTTAGCTTATTACTTATTTATTTTCACTCCAAACTTTATTATTTAAATTTATTTGCTTTTAGGGTATGTCTGCAGTCCCTAAACAATTTTTAATTCAACTTATGGATTACATATTTGGAAGTGGCAGAAACTTAGAATCGGTAAGTTTATTGTACACACTTCTTGCTAAGAGTTGTTAACTCTATAATACAATTGAAAATATTAAAGTTTTTCATATAATATAACTTTTTGTAAATGCCGATACGTTCAGATGCTGTCGTCAACGTTGAGGCTGGACGAGACGCTGCTGCAAACGCTGACGGTGCCACGACGCACTAACACTGCACCCAAGTCTGATGTATTGCAATCCTTCCTGGACATATTAAAACAAAGTGAGTATACTGGAATTCATAAATCAATAGATCAATATGTCATTAGACGTTTTAAGATCGTTGAAACTGTGCAAAAGTCAAAATTATAGACTATATAACTATCTCAGAATTTTAAAAATAAGTAAGATATATTCTAAGTCATGTCTTCCCTCTTCAAAGTTACTAAATTAACATATGTACTCTTCTTAGATTCTTGGCCGAGATTATTTGATATCTACTATTGTTTTACAAAGTACAAGTTTATTCTTTATTGACAGGTAAAACTATATAGTTAATCCTATACAATGAAAAGATAAAACAAATTTTATAATAAAAAAATACATTTGATCAAAAACTAACTACAATGTTTGTGGCTTGGACTTAGCACTAACTAAATTTTATTACTCAGCGAACGCACCAGAACAAGGATCTGCAAGTGATTTCGCATCAGATATACTAAAACACGCGAGCCACAACAGCAACACGAATGGATGCCATCAGCTAACTAATGGGTTAAAACTGAACCCTCAAATGCGGACAGCGCCGCCACCTACGTACCAGTACGCGGGAGCTCCCCCTCCACCCACCACCCCCGCGCCCCCTTCCGCCGCCTCTGCCAGGATGTATTACCCCCCGCCGTACCAACCACCCCCCAGCGGTATGTATATGCGATGCAGCCCAACTAGATGTATATATATCCAGTATAATCTGATAGCGAAAGGAAATTTTCTTTTTACTACTTGGATACAAAGATTGACGATTATAAAAATATATATTAAAATTTGTTGAATTTAACTCATTGCATGTAGTAGACGCGCAGGAATTTGTTAAGATAATGAATAATTTCCAGTGAGCGTGCCACCGCCGTCCGCGCCGCTGCCCGCGGGCCCCGCCTACCTCGCCGGCCTGCCGCGCTACCCGCCGGGGCTCTACCGACAGCAACAATAGCATTGTGGTAATACCAGTCCAGTGAAAATTATATTTATTATATTTTACTCTGGGGATATAATATTTCACTTTGAGAAACAATTGAGCTTCACATTACATATTTAATTCATTAAATATCACAAATATTCCTCTTTGTAGAATCTCAATCTGCGAGCGTGGAGCGTGTCAACAGGAGCGCTGTGCGAGCTACCTCTAATACGATATCGTCGGCAGCAACGAGTGGGACGGTTTACAAAATGAGGTGTGTCTGGCAGTTGGAACAGGACGTTCACGTTGTTAATAAATAAATAATATTTCTCGCATAATATTCCAGAACAGAAACATACTGTGAGTGAAATAAAGTTAATTTACATTTAAAATGTGTGAGTTTAAATATAAAATGACTCCAGATAGTGTTGTTTACTAAATATTACGTGCTAGTACATAGTAATATCATTTTAGATGTAAGTTAAAATGTATGATCAAAACTCTTTTTTTGGAATTCTAAATAATGTATCTAGTTTTATAGTATCACTTGACTGTTATTACATAATATGAAAGTTTAAATTAAACTTTTTAATTTGTCTGTATATGATAGGAGACCTTATTCATTTGAAATTATCAATTTTGTAGAATATTTTTAAAGTATTACCAACGATTTTTTAGTCAACTTTTTAATCAAAATAATTAATTTTGAAAAAATATTGTATGTATAAACCTAAGATTCTTATTTCAATGTTTTAAGTAAATATGTATATAGTAGGATATCAAGACTATGTTAAGTACTATAAATTATATTGATGAATAATTTTTTAAGGTACTCCTTTGAATGTGAATGAAGATGAAAATATTAAAAAATATATATAAATATTTTAATAAATTGACTGTATTATCATTTGACAAATTAGTTGCAATATGCGTTTCTTACAGTTACTGCCATGTTTTCGTTAAATTTTTCGAGATTTATTTTGCGTTAACAAACTAATAAGTATTTTTATTCAATAAAATACAATATATTATCAATAAAAATTATGGTTTTGACTGTCCATAACCAAAATAAAGTAATAAATTTTACTAGTCTGTCTTTTCATTATTTTATTAAATAACAAATGTCTTCTTAAATTTCACTGCGTCACTTTCAACAATTTTTTTAGTTTAATAAAATCAGATTTAATATTTACATACTATGATAACGATCAGGTAATATGGCACACATGTTGATATTTTTTATGCATAAATCAACGATTAAATATAGATTGTAACAAACTTTCAAGATGTGTTTATACATTTAGGTAAACTTACTTAGTAACGCAAGACAAAGTTAGGTGGTAATAACAGAATGTTTTAAAAATCCATTAACTAAAAAAATATGTTAAGAAAAACAACAATAAAGATTAAATTATTGGGTTGGCAACTAAGTAATTGCGGATTTTTTTAAGAAAATCTAAGACAATTTTTTCATGGAACTAAATAATTTTATTCTGTAAAGTATTGCCCATTTTGATCAATGACCTTTTGCTATATTTCAGGCAGAAATTTTCTGGTTTTTATTATATAACTGAATCAGGTACAAATTGACATCATCATCATTATTGATTTTTTTACCATTCAAGGAGTTTCGTAAACACCGAAACAAAAAGTAATCAGATGGTGCAAGGTCAGGACTATATGATGGAAGTGGCAAAACATCCCAACCAAGCTCCAATAATTTTTGCCGAGTGGCCAAAAATGTGTGTGGCCTTGCATTATCATGATGGAATACAATACCTTTTCGATTTGCCAATTCGGGCCGCTTTTCTTCAACTGCATTATTTAATTTAGTTAGTTGTTCAATGCATACATCCGAATTGATCGTTCGGTTGGGTGGTAAGAGTTCAAAGTAGGCAACTCCTTTGTAATCCCACCAAACTGATTACAAAACCTTCTTTTGATGAATATCAGCTTTTAATGTTGTTTGAGTTGGTTCACCTGGCTTGCTCCACGATCTTTTCCGCTTGATATTGTGGTATACAACCCATTTTTCATCGCCAGTTATCAGTCGTTTTAAAAATGTATCATTTTCATTACGTTTCTTGAGCAAATCGCAGTTGTTAATGTGTTGTGTTAAATGCATTTCTTTCAATTCGTGAGGAACCCATGTATCGAGTTGTTGAACATAGCCAAGTTGTTTTAAGTAATTTTCAATGCATGTATGTGATACATGAAGCTTCTCTGTAATCTCTCGTGTTGTACTGTGACGATCCGAATCGATTATTGCTATGATTAGGGCGTCATCAACTTCAACTGGACGACGAGAGCGTTTTTCATCTTTGAGTGAAAACCAATTTTGACATTGCCGTTCTTTTAAGGCTTTGTCACCAGGGCACACTTTTTATGAGCTTGCGGTGCGTTTTTCCCTTTGCGTAAATAAAAAAAGCAAAATATGACGAAAATGTTCCTTTTGATTTTCCATTTTTCAACGGACACCAAACGAAAACTACGCAACTGATCAAAAAACTTTTTTTACTGATTAACAACTGAATTGCCAACTATCAAATAACAAAAAGTTTTTTACATTTCTATTACGTCTGCAAACCTAAAAATTCAACTGAAACCATCTATCAGTGAAATCCGCAATTACTTAGTTGCCAACCTGTTAAATAATATCTAAAACAAATTCGATATAAAAATATATATCAAATTTTAATTTGCTTGTATAATAAACAATGTTTGTACGGAATGCTTTAAAGCATGAATCAGTGTTCTAATACATTATTTTAACTTTTTCTCTCAAAATATTTATTAAAGTTTTTAATCTCTATATATAATAAGACAGTAAAAATATTTTGTCTGTACATTTAGTAATTTTGACGGAAATGGATAGAGGGACACTTAAAAAGAATAATACAAAGCAAAAATATTTTTTTTGAATTTCTTGTCTGTCTGTCGATATCTATGTATTTGTGTCTTTATTATCTATTTGGTATCTTTTCGTATATCTTCGTATTTATCCTTTACTTTTAACCTGTTTTTTTATAGTGAGGTAGCAAAGGAAATCTATTTGCAAATGAGATTTCTACAATTGAAATAACTGATACTAGAGGTGAAAAACTTGTAGTGGAATTTCTGGTAGTAAATCAATTGATGTCAGAAAATGTAATGATGATATTAGTGATGGTATTGAAGATAATTTAATAGTGGTTAGTGCAGTGTTTCCCAATCTTTTTTGTGCCATGCCCCACCTTAACCTTTCTAAAATGTTTAATGCCCCCCTATTATGTTAATAATTATGTATGTTAAAAATATATGTGTAAAAAAATGTTATACATATTTATATTTGGAAATTGATTTGTCCACTTAAGAGACAAAATGATAGGTTCTAGGAAGAGATAACTATGAAATTGTTAACAAAATACAGTAAGTAAAATTTCGGAACATATAATAAAAAACTGATTTCTTCTTCATTTTCACCGTGACATCCTCGCTAGTCTAGTAGCCTGCCATTCTGTGTATCTCTTCATTGCGGATACCATCAGCTAAGCCTCCTCCTCCTGAATTCGGCGGAAAGTGTTGAAAGGAGTGTCTTAGGTCTATGTTCCCTCTATCTACCCTGCTTCGGGATACATCGTGAAACTGATTTGAGTTTTATATATTTTAATAATAAATAATTAATAATTCAATCCTTCGAATAGAGATCGAACCCACAACCATCGCGTTACAGTCATTCTCTTGTGTCCCTACGCAACGATGGCCTCTAAATTTAAATAAAAATATGTGGTAAAATTAATTCAATGTGACAAAGTTATGCTTTTAAAATTAAAATAAATAAAAACAAATACTTATCAATGATATCTATATAATATAAATGAATATTAAATCAACGAACTATTACAACAGTTTTGACGGACACTTATTTCAAATTAACACCAACTGAATAATGTGAAACACTATGTACATTGCGATGAGTCCGTGGTCTACTTGAAGACTCCGATCACCCAGTTGATATTTTGATCTCGTCAAAGGAAATTATACCTTATAATTATTTACGGCAATTATTTAAGATTTTGCCTTTTTTTGTTAAATTTGGCACCGATGCTAGACCTATGCCTTGCATATAATGGGCCGAAGCGACAGTGTTAAAATTGTATCGAGTTCATTTTTGAATTGCCCCCTTAACTATCAAATTGCCCCCCAGTGGGGTGTGGGCCCCACGTTGGGAAACACTGGGTTAGTGGCTGTGTATCAATTGATCAATCATTAACGTCAACGAAAAAGGCGTTCAATTCAGATCACAATAGAAAAATAATTAATATTGATATTATGGAAAAAACATCTGAACCGTAAAGTTTTAGTTATTTAGATATTGTAGCAGGGCAAGGCTTATTAGAATGCAAGGCAAGGCTTATACTCTTCCCACTGACGGGCGTAATGATCAAAACTAAATTAAATGCATACTGCTATGTCGCCATCTGATCATGAAACTGTTTTCTTCTTTTTGACAATAGATAAAACCTACAGTAATATTATTATAAAAAGAGCCTATCAACATATTTTGAACACTGATTAAGATCTGAAAAATGTTGATTTTGCAGAAATTTATAGCTATAATAAAGTAGATAAAACTACTAAATATTTGATTTCAGTCCTAAGCAAAGCTGTACTAAGAATTACCAGAATAATTCATATACCAAGCAAAAAAATAACAAAAAGAAATTAAAAATTAATGAATGCGTAATTGAAATACAATGCACCTAAAACTGAAACAAAACCCAGACGATGAGATTCTGAAACTTACTTATTAAAGATACCAAAAGTTATGCAATGGACTAATAAAGAAAATGTAAAGGGAGTTTGAGCAAAATGACATTAAAAAAACCGGTACTAATAAAAAGAAACTATAGGACACTGAAAAAAAATTACTACTTTTCCTGTAAAGAAACAAGTGTGCAAGCCCCAAAATAGTATTAATAAAATAAATAATAATTTTGCACATGTTGGAAAAAAACTAACAGAAGGAATTATGCCTTACTCATGTCTAAAAGTTGCTTCTAAAATCCTACTAATTCCTCTTGTGAAATAAATATGTAATAATGCCATTTTTTTAAGAAGTGTTTCCCACAGCCTTTAAGACTGCTTTGATTATACCGATCTACTACAGTGGTAAAAAGGACTGCGTCGTAAACTATAGGCCCATATCCATCTTACCATCACTGTCTAAGCTGCTCGCTTATAAATTTAAGATTAGTTATATTTTTAGAATCGGCAAAGCTTTTATCATTTAATCAATTCAGATTTCGAACAAAAGATCGACTTCAGATGTAGTACATCTTCTTTAACTGTCTATGTAGTACAAGGCTTAGATGGTAAAAAAAATGTATTGCAGTCTTTTTAGACTTAGAAAAAGCTTTGGCACTCTCAATTCCGACATTATTAACCAAATTAGATATTATAATGAAGCTTTTCAAATTTTATTTAAGTGAACGTTCACTGAGCGTTAAAATAGACGTATGGATAAACCCTATACGGAATCAGTCACATACTGTTCCCAGTATGTGATAGACCCCCAGTCTATCTCTATAGTCTATCTATATATATAGTATACATACGGAATTCCACGAGGCATTCCACATACTTGGACCAACCCTATTTATAATCTATATAAATGATTTGTGTCAGCTCCATATGGTCAATGGTAATATCATTACGTTTGCTGACGACGCAGAATTTATTTTCAAGGCCAACACATGGGCTGAAGTCATTTACCAAGCTCAAAAACGTATCAACAATGTAATAAGTGGCTTTACGATGATCTACTAACACTAAACATTGTGGAAACTAAACATCTTACCTTCTCCATTTATAAACCACTAATTCTAATCTAGGCAATACGGTAGATGGGGAGCAATTCGTAACCCAATTCATGCAATTTTTCCCTTCGTTTTGTTTGATTTGTAACACGGTGCATTGTCTTGATGAAACAGGACTTTTTTCTTCTTCAAATGGCGTTTTGCGTCTTTCCACGCTTTGGATTCGGTTCATCGCGTGCAGTCCACTCGACTGGCTGTCGATTAGACTCTGGAGTGTAATGCTAGAACCATGTTTTATCCATTGTCAAATATTGTCGGAAAAATTCGTCCACTGCATGCATCGTCCTCGACACTCATTTTGCCTCGTTTAAATTTAGCAAACCACTTCTCAACTGTTGATTTCCCTGGCGCAGTCCGAATAATGTTTATCAAGCAAAGGCTTGGCTTCAACAGCATTTTTTTTATTAAAAGGCAATGCTTTATCAACACATGAAATTCTTGTTTATCCATTGTTTTAACAAAAACAAAAATTGCTTCTCTAATAATGCTCTATCTCACGAACCAATTGTGCGACAGCTGTCGAATTTGTATACGTAGAAACGATTATAACATTTTTTACATGCTTTATTGATAATATCTCTATCTCTATATATAATAAGACAGTAAAAATATTTTGTCTGTACATTTAGTAATTTTGACTGAAATGGATAGAGGGACACTTAAAAAGTTTTTTTGAATTTCTTGTCTGTCTGTCAGTCTAAAAGTTTTACCAATTGCTTTGCTTTAACTCAACTTAACATTTAAAGTTTGTTTCATCAAATTTGGTTCATTAAAAAAAAGTTATCAGCATTTGAATGATCTCAAGGCATTAGTTTGCCTGCGAATGTTATATAGCAACCGTGCTGGTAAGATTCCTGGCTAAAGAATGACATTCGAAACGTCTTGGTTATATTACTGTTGATAAAAATATATATTTTTAAAGCACTATTGTTCAGAGTACAAACAATAAATTAAACAAAATTGCTTACCTAATAGGTTACCTTCATAAATAATAATAACAGTTAAGTTTAAGTCGTAATTAATTCAACATAGAAATAAAGTCCGATTTGATATTCTAAAAATATTAAGTAAATACATAGATTCTTCGGTTCGTTCGTTCGTTGGAAATAAATCTATATAAAAATGTCAAAAACAGTTTTTCTACGTGTACTCTGTAATAATTACATATTTACCAATTGTACATTTAGCTAATAATATGTGTAACTAATTTAAAAATTGTATAGTAGTGCAATGCAATCATTGCAGTTATTTTACAAAGAATATTATAAATCCTTCACTGACATCAGCACATTTAACAGAGTTTTAAAATTATGATGAGACGTACATTACATAGGTAAAAAGAACGTAATGTTACAAAATTATATACCTACGTATAAGAAATAATTAGCTTTATGTATATTTTTATAAATATCAAATATCAACATTGTTCGTATTTGCAAACGTAATTCAAAACAACCAAAAGTCCTTATAGAAATTACGATAATGTAGTAAAAAAATAATATTAGAATATTACAGATTAAAGTGATAAAAATCATATTAGAAGTCATTTTTGTTTATTAGATCAATAATCATGTAGCTTAAGCGGGCAAAGCCGCGAGCGGGCCGCTAGTTTTACAATAAATCATTAGTATCATATTTGTAATTAGTAAATCACTTATGTAATACTACTAAACGTTGCCGATCTGCCACTTTCTATTCTCAAAAAATATACCAGAACGAGAAAAGGATATCTCTCGTTCTATTTTACGCCAGGCCCGAGGCCAGGCCAGAGTTGTGTCATGTTCAGTAACATAAACTTAGCCCTTTTTTATTCCAACATTCGTTTTGCTACTAACTAATGTTTCAATAAAGCTAACTTTTTTACATTGCAAGCAATTTTTCTTGTGCTAAACCTGAACGATTCTGGACCTTCATTGACTCATTAACAATTCTAGCAAAATCATAATCTGCAACTCGACCTCCTTTCACCAAATTACCGATACTATCTAGGATATTAGGCTAGTAAGTAAATTTTATGTTTCTCAAGTTCATCAATAGCGTTCATTTCCTTTGTTATATTTTATAATGTGTGTGTCATCCTTAAAAGGGTTTATGCCAAGAACGCCATCTTGCAGCTGAAATTCCGGAGCCAACCAATGGACTGTTTAACTCAAGAGGCTATTACGGGCAAGTCCAAATGTCTGAAATAATAGAAACTGCAATAGCTTTTGCATTATTTTTGTAACCGAACACCGAACACCGCACCGCGGCGTAGCCTTTGACGCTCCCGGCGCTAGTATTATAACCCAGTGCATATTCGGAGCGCGTACTGTCCGGTAGCATGCATTAGCATTATAGCATTTTTTTTATTTTTTTTAATCAGCCTATCGCCGTCCACTGCTGAACGTAGGCCTCCCTCATCGAGCGCCAACCATCCCGGTCTTGGGCTTCTCGCATCCATCCGTTTCCAGCCACCTTCTTTAAATCGTCTGTCCA